>JAJAGP010001544.1:0-180704 GCA_025084515.1 Ancistrus triradiatus | reverse complement strand
GCCCCGTTCCCATGGGGGTCACAGATCGAGCCAGACAAACCCTTCCACCTGGCCTAGAGATTGGGGAGTCTGGTATTTCTGATGCAGGTCTGGGAGTGTTTAATAAGGGGGAGACGGTTCCAGTTGGTGCTCACTTCGGACCCTATGAGGGAGATCTGGTAGATAAAGAGGAAGCCATGAACAGTCCATACTCCTGGGTTGTGAGTTATTTTTGGAGAAATATTAACTTTCATTAAAAAAAAAATATTTAACATGAATTATTTTCCAAATTATAGTACACCAGGGGAGGTTTTTATCTCTCACTGTAGAGTTCAGTGATAACAATCACAGAGTCCTTGATAACCCATTATGTCAACAGTGTTATTATCAGAATTAAAAGTAAATCGTCTGTTTTTATCATGATACATTACACAAGGAGACATAAAATATATATGCCAAAATATTAAATCAATTTCTACCACACAAGTTGATTTTATGAAGCAAACATGTATTGCCAACCATTGGTAATAGAATGGATGTTACTGAATCTTAGACTCTCAATGTGACACCTTCATAGACTTCCACTTCCAGCAAATCAGTAGATCAGGAGACGTTGAGATACTTTAACACTACATTTGATTGTTGATTTGATTTTGGTGTTTTATGTTATTTTGTTGCAGCTATACAAGAGTGGGCAGATTGATGTGTATATTGATGCCACAAAAGAGAAACATGGTAACTGGATGAGGTGAAGATGCACCAATAATGTTATTTGTTTGATATGAAACTTCTGTTTCTAATCAAGCCATGTTCCATCTTTTCTTCCATTCCTTTATTTTCTCTCAGGCATGTGAATTGTGCTCGTAATGATAAAGAGAATAATTTGGTAGCATTCCAGTACCGAGGAGGGATTCACTACCGCTGCTGTCGACCCATCCAATCAGGAAAGGAGCTGTTGGTGTGGTATGAAGCAGAGTATGCTAAAGATGCTGGTGCCACATTCAGCCACCTTTGGAACAAAAAGAGCTCTTTACACAGTAAGAGTTGTGGTTTTATTTTATAGTTGTGAGGTAGGTCCAGTTTAATTTTTTTAAGTGGTGCTGAAGTTCCACTGATTTGAGGTGGAGCAGTATGAATATTAATAATCTGGACATTCATGTGAATCCTGATCAAATTGTCCTGTGTCAAACCAGTTCTATGGTTATAATTGTGTACTTTTTGATTCTCACATTATCTTTCCTTATTTTTTTTTTGTACCAGAAACGAACAACATCGTGTCCTTCTCTTGTTCGTTGTGTCTGTTTTCGTTCACGTCTCATATCTTCCTCCATAAACACATCAAGACTTCTCACCGTGAGGAATATTTGAGAATGCTGCAGTCGGGAGAGATTAAATACGAGGATCTGATGCACAAAAGGCGAGACACTTCCAGACCAAAAGAAATTTACAACTGCTCTATATGTGAGAAGAATTTTACTCAACTCGGTTATTTTAAAACGCACCGCTGCATTAACTCGTTGAAGGTGCATCAGTGCTCACAGTGTAATAAGACCTTTGCCAACCAGACTAGTCTCAAAGTGCACCAGCTCATTCACACGAGAAAAAACTACGAGTGTTTAGAGTGTGGAAAGATCTTTACTCACCAGGAATATTTTGAAGCCCATCAACTCATTCACACCGGCGAGATGCCTTATCACTGCTCAGAGTGCGGGAAGAGCTTCCGTATGCTAACTAACTTTAAACAACACCAACGCATTCATACCGGAGAGAAACTATACCACTGCTCTGAGTGTAATAAGACGTTTACCAGACTGGGTAACCTCAGAACACACCAGCATGTTCACACCGGGGAGAGACCGCATCAGTGCTCAGATTGTGGAAAGAGCTTCCGTTTAAAAATACATCTCAAACTCCACATTCGCATTCACACCGGAGAGAGGCCGTATCACTGCTCATACTGTGGCAAGAGCTATAAAGACCAGGATTATTTTCAAGCCCATCAGCGCGTTCACACCGGAGAGAAGCCGTATCAGTGCTCAGAGTGTGGAAAGAGCTTCCACATGGTACAAATCCTTAAACAACACCAACGTCGTCATATTATACTGAATCGTCTCGGATCACACCGGCGCGTTCACGCTGGAGAGAAGCCGCATCAGTGCTCAGAGTGCAAGAAGACTTTTACCAGGCTGGATAATCTCAAAGTACACCAGCGCCTTCACACTAGAGAGAAGTCGCAGCAGTGCTCGGAGTGCGGAAAGAGATTCCACGCAATAAAATACTTTAAAGAACACCGGCGCACTCACAGCGGAGAGAAGCCGCATCAGTGCTCACAATGCAAGAAGACTTTTACCAGACTGGATAGTCTCAAAGTACACCAGCGCCTTCACACTGGAGAAAAGTCACATCAGTGCTCGGAGTGCGGAAAGAGTTTCCGTAGGATCGATCACTTTTTGCAACACCAGCACTCTCACACCGGAGAGAAGCCGTATCAGTGCTTAGAGTGCGGAAAGGTCTTCAACGCAACGAAATACCTTACGCTGCACCAGCGCATTCACACCGGAGAGAAGCAGTACGAGTGCTCAGAGTGCGGAAAGAGCTTCCATTCAATGAAATACCTCACGCTGCACCAACGCATTCACACCGGAGAGAAGCAGTACGAGTGCTCAGAGTGCGGAAAGAGCTTCCCATCTATGAAATACCTTGCGCTACACCAGCGCATTCACACCGGAGAGAAGCTATATCACTGCTCAGAGTGCGGGAAGGGCTACAGCAAGATCGATCATTTTAAAAACCACCAGCTCATTCACACCGGAAAGAAGTCGTTCCACTGCCCGGACTGTGGAAAGAGCTTTACGCACAGGATTCAACTCCATCAGCATCGCCGTACTCACACTGGACTGAAATGGAATATCGCTCAGTCTTCGGGTTTAAGTGAGAAAAAGTCTTACACCCAAGTTACACCCAAAGACTCATGATCAAATTAATCACACTAAAGGACTTTTCACACCGAGGGGAAAAAAGGATGCAATTTTTTACCTAGTGGGACCCTCACACCAGTCCTGTGGTGGCCTAGCGGTTAAAGGTCCAGGGTTCAAATCCCACCTCTGCCAAGCTGCCGCTGTTGGGTCATTGAGCCTAACCCACAGTTGCTTGGATTGTAAGACAGTATCAGTTGCAAGTTGCTCTGGATAAGGGCGTCTGCTAAATGACAGAAATGCCTTGTTTTTGTCTAAACGCTCTGAAAACTCCCTGTCTTCATTTTGCTTTCTTTAATTTCCCTTCTCTTAATATTTCACGGAGATTTCGTTTGGTGTAAAGAAATAAAGAAAGGATGTATTATTTTAAACTGAGCTAGGTCTTGCTTTAAATTAAGTCTTTATTAGTCGAATTGTGTGATACAAAAAATGAATAAAGAAATTGAGTTACAGTATTTTACAGTAGCAGGATATTTGGTTAATGCTCACTAGCAGTGGTGGACAGTAATGAAGTAAATGTAAATCGTTACTATATTTAAGTCTTTTGTGTCTTTACTGAGGTATTTCCATTTTGGGTGACTTTTTTACTTCACTACATTTCAAAGTCAAATATCTTTTTTCAAAAAATTTCCACTATGTTATGTTATGTGACATTCCTTTTGGCCAGTGTGTGCATAAAAATGTAAAATGGGTTGATTAAGTGAAGTCTTGCTACAAAAATGGCAATAGGACATTAGAGCCATAATAAATCTTGGTAATTTTACTTTCGATACTTGAGTACATTTGAAGGCAAATACTTTTGTACTTTTACTCAAATGGAGATTTAAAGGGAGGACTTTTACTAGACTACTATTTTATCTCAAGTGTCTCTACTTTTACTAAAGTACATGGTTTGTGTACTTCATCTACCACTGCTTCCTATTCATGTCACCGTTTAATTTATCCTTTATGTAATTCTGCTGATGTTAAAACCTGCTGCCGGTCTGTTACACCTGAAGTCGTGTTAGAACCAGATAATCCCATTAGGAACTTAATAACAACTCATTATTCGCTTCAGCTGTGATGTGTTTACATAAACACCACCCTTCTAAAATCATGGAGAAACAAGAAACATCTGGAGCTTCAGACTACATTACTGCATTACTACATTAATCATATATAAAACCGTAAAAGACATTACTTATCATAAAAGAAATGTCACAGATAATATTCCTCAATCTGCTGAAGACACTGGCATTCCTGACCGAGTGACTAGCTTGATGGATTCACAGAAATACCAAGGCATTTTGACGCGGAATATTATACATTCTGTGGTGAACTTGAATCTTGGCGGTATTTGGACTGTGATAATGACCCCAAGCACACTTCAAGGTCCAAGGTCCAAGCTGCCAGTGTTGGGTCCTTGAGCACGACCCTTAACCCACAACTGCTTGGTCTTTATGAGTTGTAAGTCGCACTGCATAAGAGTATCTGCTAAATGCTGTAAATGTAGAGACAACCCAATTAAACAAATAAGATAAAAATGACTTGGCCATTTATTTATTGAGGAAAGTGATCCAATATTACATATCTGTGAGTGGTAAAGGTATGCAAACCTTTGCCTTTCAGCAAAAACTTTTCAATAAACATTTCAAATAACTTGATCAGTCTTGCACATCAAAGGAATTTTAGCCTTTTTTTTAATGACTAAATACTTTTTTGCCCCACTGTAACTGATAAACCTGTTTTTAAATGAGCAGCTTCTCAAATTCTTGTGTGTTTTCAAAGGAGGTAGGATGGTAGGTGTTCTAAGGATGCACCAACTCTGAGCTATTATCATCGCATCCGAATCACGCTGCCAGATTTGTCACTTTAGTTTTGGCAGATACTGTGATTTTGCTTTGCTCTGTGTGAGGAAGAGCGTTCTCAGTTGCGCTCCTTCTGACGCTTACGTAATAGCTCTCTCCCTGTCCCCCCTTGGGACAGGGGGTTAAAGCTGTGGAGTGTACTGTACCATAACGTTTCACATGCCACTGGCTCTTTCTACATGACAGTTACTGCAGTGGCTTGGTTAATGCTATTCAATACAGGGTTTGCTTTAAACCATTTGTAACCTGTGTTTGTAGCCTATATGTTTAACTTTTATAACTATTATGCTGCTGCTGTCACTGCTGCAGCTGCTGATTATTATTATTATTATTATTATTATTATTATTATAATATATGCACAATATAATATATGTGACTATACAGTGTGGCAAAAAAGTATTTAGTCAGCCACTGATTGTGCAAGTTCTCCTAATTAGAAAAATGAGAGAGGTCTGTAATTTCCATCATAGGTACACTTCAACTATGAGAGACAAAATGAGAACAAAAAATTCAGGAAATCACATTGTAGGATTTTTAAAGAATTTAATTGTCAGTCATTGTGGAAAATAAGTATTTGGCCACTAACAAAAGTTCAGTTCAGTACTTTGTAGCATAACTTTTGTTGGCAAAGACAGAGGTCAAACGTTTCCTGTAAGTCTTCAAAGCATGATGTTTCCACCCCCATACTTCACAGTAGGTATGGTGTTCTTGAGATGCAACTCAGCATTCTTCTTCCTCCAAACACGGCGAGTTTTTACCAAAAAGTTCTATTTTGGATTCATCTGACCACATGAGATTCTCCCAATCCTCTTCTGGATCATCCATATGCTCTCTGGCAAACTTCAGACGGGTCTGGACATGTTCTGGCTTAAGCAGGGGGCACGTCTGGCACTGCAGGATCTGAGTCCCTCTCGGCGTAGTGTGTTACTGGTGGTTGCCTTGTTACGTTGGTCCCAGCTGCCTGCAGGTAATTCATCAGGTCCCTCTGTGTAGTTCTGGGATTTTTGCTCACCGTTCTCATGATCATTCTGACCCCACGGGATGAGATCTTGCGTGGAGCCCCAGATCGAGGGAGATTATCAATGGTCTTGTATGTCTTACATTTTCTTACAATTGCACCCACAGTTGATTTATTCACACCAACCTGCTTGCCTATTGTAGATTCACTCTTCCCAGCCTGCTGCAGGTCTACAATTTTCTTCCTGGTGTCCTTCGACAGCTCTTTGGTATTGGCCTTGGTTGAGTTTGGAGTCTGACTGTTTGAGGCTGTGGACAGGTGTCTTTTATACAGATAATGAGGTCAAACAGGTGCCATTATACAGGTAATGAGAGGAGGACAGAAGAGCTTGTTAAAGAAGTTACAGGTCTGTGAGAGCCAGAAATCTAGCTTGTTTGCGAGTGACCTAATACTTATTTTCCACCATGATTTAAAATTAAATTCTTAAAATTTCTTTGTCCTACAACGTGATTTCCTGGATTTCCTGGACTCTGTCACGTCTGTCACATGTGCTCAGTGTGAGCCTGCTTTCATCTGTGAAGAGCACCGGGCACCAGTGGCGAATTTGCCAATCCTGGTGTTCTCTGGCAAATGCCAAGTGTCCTGCACGGTGTTGGACTGTGAGCACAACCCCCATCTGTGAACGTCGGGCCCTCATACCATCCTCATGGAGTCGGTTGGACACCACTGTTCCGTGACCAGAAACTGTGCAGGCCGCTAAACCATGGTCACAACTGGGTGCCCGGCCGAAACTGGTAAACTGTTCCACACCGTGTGAACCAGACCCCGTGGAAACCAGCCCGCGGGGGAAAGCGAAGCGGCAGGCGCTCCGACCGCCATCCTCAGCTCCCCACCCAACATTACAGAATTGCTTTGGGAAACTGGTTTTCGGTTTTAGAAGAATGTGACGTCCCTTCGCAGTCCTCAAATTTAGTCAATGCACCCATGATGCCTGTCCAGTCGCCACCACAGGTTAGGGAGATCAAAAGCAGCAGGCCGTATGCTCGTAGCCAGGGCCGCTTCCAGGAATCCTCAACAATTAAACCTCCTTTAATTCTGCTGGTCACACCGGAGCCTCATCTCAGCCTCCTCCACCAGCAACACTGATTGTGGGAGACTCCATAGTGAGGAATATCAGGAGAAGTTCTGCTGTGGTCCACTCGTTTTCGGGAGCCAAAGTTGCGGACATTCTTCTACAGCTCCCCTTTTTGCTGGAGAAATACACCTCAGTCCAGAATGTGATTATCCACGCTGGATGTAATAATATTCGAGATCAGAGGTCAGAGGTCCTGAAGCAGGATTTCAATGACTTGTTTACATTTCTTGAATCGTGCGGAAGACGTATTTTCATCTCCGGACCCATCCCGAGTCTGGGAAGAGGAATTGGACGCTTCAGTCGCACCTTGAGTCTGCACAGCTGGCTACAGGAGACCTGTTCTTCACGTAAGCTTGTTTTCATTGATAATTTTAATCTCTTTTGGAATTGTCCTTCTTTTTTTTAAGGATGATGGAATTCACCACAGTAACCTAGGTGGTACACAGGTTCTAGCAGAACAATATGTTCACAAATATGCATAATAACCATTAAGAAATGACTCAGGTCTCAAACTATTCAAACCATGTCTGTTCCTCATGCCGTCAATAAACCCAAACGCTCTCATAAAGTTTGTTTAAACAACCTAATTTTATTAGTTCAAATGATCCTGATAAAAACAATAATAAAGTCAGAGTAAAGTTAGGACTACTAAACGTTAGATCACGGCGTCTAAAGGCCTTACTTGTGAATGAATGATCACAGATAATGGTCTTAGTGTCTTGTCTTACTGAAACCTGGATGATGAGACCTAATGAATTTGTAGGTTTAAATGAAGCAGCTCCTCCTGGATATAGTTTATATACATAAACCACGTCCTAATGGCCGTGGAGGAGGAGGTGTAGCTACAATTACAACAAATGTATAGAACCTTAATGTAGAACGAAACGACTTGCATGCCTAACTCCTTTGAATTACTTGTAGCTGATGTAGTTAATCAAACGTCATCAAATAAAAAACCCACTTGTTTATGCTTGTTACAATTTATCGGCCCCCTGGTCCTTACTCTGAGTTTCTTCTCCAAGGAGTTTGCAGACTTATCTCTAAACTACTAACTAACAACTGATAAGGCTTAATTTGTTGGAGGACTTTAATATTCATTATGAAATCGAGCATTGATCCTCTTAAAATTGCATTTGATTCCATTATAAAAAAATCTATGGGTATCACCAGAATGAATGTTACTAGGTCCTACCCACCGCTGTAATCAACACCTTAGATTTAATACTAAAACACTTGGCATCGATATTGACAAGCTTGCTGTTTATACCACAGAGTGACTTTAATCACAGATCACTCTCTCCTACTATGTTAATCTGTGTCTAACCAGTAAGATTTGTTCAGTGCGTTGACCTAAATCTAAACGTACTATTACGTCTGCTACTGCAGTGCTTTCACTAATAACCTCCCAGAACTAATGATCTGTCGCCAGTAGAGCCTGAACCACCTGGAACAGGCATCCCAATGGTTAGATTCTGTGCTACGCACAACCTTAGACACTAGCTCCAGTTAAACCAAAAAATGATCATGGTATTAAAGGCTGTCCCCTTGGTATATATAATGAGCGTACACGTGCTCTCTAAAACAAACTGCACGAAAATTAGGAGCACAAATGGCTGGACACACTACACACAGGAAGTGTATAAGTTGGCATGGAAAGATGCCCTGACTGAATACAAACATGCCCTTAAAAAATCTAAATCAGAATATTTCTCATTTTTAATAGACAGTAACAAGAATAATCCAAGATTCCTCTTTGACACTGTATCAAAACTCACTGGGAATGCACATGGGTTTTGGAACCTATTATACTGCCGGGTGATTTATACCAGTAATGATTTCGTATATATTTTTTAATGATAAGATAGAAGCAATACGACGTGAAAGTCAGAATATCCATCCCCGTAAGCCAAGCAGCCAACTCTCCCTGAGTGCTGAAGGCCTATCTAACAATGTTTTACAACTACATTCCTTTAATCTGATCTCCCAAATTGAACTAACTAAATTAATTAGTTGTTCAAAATCCTCATCATGTCTACTGGACCCTGTACCCTGAAGATTAATCCCCTGCCATTATAGAACCCCTTGCTTACTAATAATAAATTTCATCCTTTAACCTAGATACGTACCAAAGTCTTTTTAATGTGCAGTTATTAGGACCCCTGATTAAAAAATCTAATCTTGATCCACTTGTACTGGCTAACTATAAGGCCAATATCTAACAGGTCCTTTTATCTCTAAGGTTCTAGAAAAAGGTGTCTCCCAACAATTATGCTCTTATTTAACACAGAAATTAATATCCATGAAAATTTCAGTCAGGATTCAGATCCAAACCACAGTACAGAAACCGCATTAGTTCGGGTAGTTAATGATCTGTTAATGTCCTCCGATAATGGATGTGTCTCTCTCCTTTTTCTTTTAGACCTTAGTGCAGCATTTGATACTGTAGATCATAATATTTTATGGAAAGGGGCTAGAAAAAAACAGCAGGTATTAAAAGGACTTGCTCTCTCCTGGGTTTGAATCCTATCTGAGTGATCGCTCACAAGTTTGTCCTTGTCAATAACTCATGCTCGGATACTACTAAAAAAGTTAAAGTATTGGCGTTCCCCAGGGGTCAGTGTTGGGACCTCTATTATTTACTCTTTACATTCCTACCCTTAGGGAATATTATTGAATAAAACATGGAATTAGCTTCCACTGTTATGCAGATGACACACAGTTGTATATATCAGCCAAAAACCAAACAAGTCAACAACAGACTCAGTAAGATTGAGGATTGTAATTAACGACCATAAAAGACTGGATGTCATGTAACTTTTCTTTTTACTGAATTCAGATAAAAAACTGAAGTATTACTTGTTTGGTCCAAAGGCTGGCAAGGGAGAAGCTGGACTAATCTAGTGTTAAATGTTAACGCTTTCTCTTGTCACCCCCAGGCTCAATCGTGAAAAAACTGGGGGTGGTCACAATGGACTCAGACCTCTCTTTTGATGCACATATTAGTGAAAAATCACCAGAGTTGCTTTTTTCAAAACTGCGTAATATCACAAAAATAAGAAATATACTTTCCGTTAATAATGCTGAAAAACTGATCCATGCGTTTATAACTTCAAGGTTAGATTACTGTAATGCCCTTTTTGCTGGTTGCTCTGGTAGATCCTTTAACAAGCTCCAGTTGGTACAAAATGCAGCAGCACGAGTGCTTACTAGAACCAGGAAGTTTGACCATATTAGTCCCATTCTATCATCTTTGCACTGGCTGCCTATTAAATTTCGTACTGATTATAAAATTTTATTACTAACCTATAAAGCGCTACATGGCCTGGCACCGCAGTATTTAAGTGAACTAATTCAGCACTATAACCCATCACGCTTACTTCGCTCACAAGGTGCAGGGTTACTTGTAGTCCCTAGGATTAAAAAAGTCATTGCAGGGGGAAGAGTGTTCTCATACATGGCCCCTCACCTGTCACTGTTCGTGATTCTCATACATGGCCCCAATAGCCTCCCTGTCACTGTTCGTGATTCAAACTCACTCTTGATCTTCAAGTCCAGATTAAAAACACACTTATTTACTCAGGCCTTTGAGGAGCCTTCAAATATTTGACGTTTTATAATGAATGTTTACTTAATATCATGCTTTTAACACATTTTTGTGTTTCTCTATTTCCGAGATTGTGCGGACACAAATCCCTGGTCTGGGTTTTGGGTCCTGAGGATGTAGCTCACGGTTTCTTTGCTACAAGGACAACACCGCCTCTCCTCACTGCCCCCAGCGACTTGAGGATAAAGTCCTTAGATCCAGTGATGCAGCTGATAACACTGCTTTTTCTACTCATCTGCTGAACGTACTGTAATCCGGTGGTGAATCTCTCTGTTCCAGTCCTCATACCATTACTCAGTACCCATCAGAGGGTAATAACCTCGGGACACACAAAACTATAGTGACTCTTCCACATGGACTACCTGTTCAAACTCCGGGACACAACTACGAGACAAAAAAAAAACTACAGTAACTCTTCCACTCTTCCATCCAAACTCACTCAATCATAACTTTATATGCTATAGATTTTATTCTCTATTTTTATTAGTTCAAATCATCTTAGTCTATATATTATTCTATTCTAATTTTAAATAGGGTATTATCTTTACACATACTCTTCAATTATTGCCCAAGGAGGATGGTCAAGTCAAGTCAAGTCAGATTTATTTATATAGCGCTTTTTACAATGGAGCATTGTCTTCAAGCAACTTTACAAGTTTAGATTATCTCCTAATAACTACGTCCAATCCCAAATTAAGCAAGCTTAGGGCGAAAGTGGCAAGGAAAAACTCCCTGAGTTATAGGAAGAAACCTTAGGAGGACCAAGACTCAAAAAGGGACCCAACCTCCTTGGGCGGCGTAGATGATAAATCTAAGAGCGAAACTAAAGTCATGGAGTCAAAGTTCGAATAAAATTTGAAGTATGTACATCGACATTAAGTGGCCCGGGTATGATGGAGCTGGAGCTGATGACGGAAGCAGCTTGAGTGAGAGTGACAAGCTGATGAACATCATGTGTGGGGCTGGAACTGCCGGAAACACAGCTTCGGAGAGAAACAGAAAATGTAATTAGTTATTGATTAAGAGCACAGTGTCTATTAACAATCACTGATGCCATGTCAATCACTGATGCCAAGTGTAGCATGGAGACCCCGGCAGCAATTAGCTATAGCAGCATAGCTAGGAAAGAGGAGAACTTGGTAGGAAAACACAGCCAAGAGGGATCACATGAGACCATTGGCAAACCCACGGGAGGCAGAAAGACAGCAACCCATTGTCTCTTGATCACCATAAGACTCTTTGACTATGAAACCCCAAGCTCTGCCCTTAGTCTAAGGGAAGGATGCATGAGTCAAGATCATGAGGACCAAAGCCCAGTTTCAGCCAGACCGCCCCTCGACACTCCCAGCTAGCGGGACAAGGCAGGCAGGCCCAGACATGACTCCAGACTCCGGCCCCAGCGACCCAAGCCATGCAACCTGGTCTAAAATCTAGTCAAAAGCTTGCGTAAATAAGTATGTCTTTAGCCTAGACTTAAAAAAACTTTAAAGGGGTGTCTGAATCTCGAACGAAAGGGGAAGGTTTATTCCATAGTTGGGGGGGCCATGTATGAGAAAAAGGCCTTTCCCCCTGCTGTGAGTTTTTTAAATTCTAGGATCTTAAAAGAAGTCCTGCACCCTGTCGAACGAAGTAGACGAGTTGGATTGTAAAACTCTAAGAGGTCACACTCAGGATAATGTGGGGCCAGGCCATGTAGAGCTTTATAAGTTATACGAAATATTTTGTAAATCAATGCGGAATTTGACTGGTAACCAGTGCAGTGAGTGATGATAGAAACAGGAGTGATATGATCAAATTTTCCTAGTTCGAGTTAGCACTCGGGCAGCTGCATTCTGAACTAACTGAAGTTTTAGTTATAGATTTACTAGAGCATCCAGCAAGTACAGGAGTGTTACAGTAATCCAACCTTGAGGTTAATAAAACGCATGAACAAGTTTTTCTGCATACCGTAAAAGAGAGGAATATTTCTAAGTTTAGCCGATATTACGTAATTGAAAAGAAAGCAATTCGAATGATGCGGCTAATGTGCGCATCAAAAGGAGAGATCTGAATCAAATGTGACCGCTAAGTTTTTTTACAGACGGATGGGGCAATACTGGACAGCCATCTAGATTTAGGATAGATGTAGCATAACCTGTCTCTCACACGCCTTGGTCCACTAATAGCACCTCAGTTAATCTGAGTTAAGTAAGAGAGAAAAATTAAATAACATCCAATCTTTTATTTCCTTACACAGTCCTCGATTTTTGTGATTGTAAGGCTGTCATTAGTTTTGGCTGATATGTACAGCTGTGTATCATCTGCATAGCAGTGGAAACAATGCCATGTTTACGAATAAAACTGAGCTAAGTGGCAGCATGTACAGAGAGAATCAAAGCGGGCCAGAGCACTGACCCCCTGAGGCACGCCCATACTTCACTTTGAGAGCTTAGACCTTAGATTATTTATATGAACAAAAAAACTGGTACCGCACCTCAGTTACGTAGGTTTAAACCAAGAAAGTAAAAGTGCTGATCCCTTAATACCTACAGTTAATTTTCTAGTCTGTTTAGTAAAACATCATGATCCTATAGTGTCAAATGGCTTGCACTTAAATCTAACAGAACAAGAAAAGAAACACATCCCTTATCTGAGGACATTAACAAGTCATTTAAGTACCCTAAGTAATGCTGTTTCAGTACTATGATGGGGCCTGAAGCCAGACTGAAATGTTTCAGAAATTTCATCCTTTGGAGGTAACTACAGAGCTGCTGATAGACGGCTTTTTTCTAAGATTTTGGACAGAAACGGTAGATTTGAAATTGGTCTATAATTAGATATCACACAAGGGTCAAAGATTGGCTTTTTTAAATCATTGGTTTGATAACAGCCAGCAGACTTAAAAGGATTTGGGCGGCATAACCTAAAAAAAAAAGGTAAGGATGAATTTAAAATAACTAACTAACACTAGCTCTATAAAACACGAGTAATACTTGTTTGAGTAGACGTGTAGGAATTGGAATTCTAACAAACATGTTGATGACTTAGACGAGCTGATCAGTGCGGATAGTCAGTATTAGTAATTGGGTAAAAGATTCTAATCTTGATTTAGGCTAATGAACAGATGTCTTCACTAGTGGTGCATTCTGGAAGGTTGCGCTGAACAGTTTGGTGATGTGATGAGCATTGAGTTTTATGCCTAATGTTTTCTATCTTATCATTAAAGGAAGTCCTGAAATCATACTGCTAAAATTACAAAGAATGGAAGAGTCACTTTCTTGTGGGTTTTTTGTTAATTTGGAGACTGTAGTAAAGAGAAATCTTGGATTATTCGTATTTTCTCTATGATTGAAGAGAAGAGAATGCAGCTTTAGCTTTAGTGAGGGCATGCTTATACTCTGCCCATGCTGTCCCTCCAAGCAATCTTAAACACCTCCAATTTACTATGTCTCCACTTGCCGCTCTAAATGCCGTGTTCTTTGCTTTAAGGTACGGGTGTGGTCATTTATACCATGGTGCTAGCCTTTTTTCCCTAATACGTTTGACCCAGCAGGGGCAAGTTGTGTCCAGGGGTTGGAGCGAAAAGCACACATTCTAAATTGCTCATTTACACACTTCAAGATGATTTATCTCCATAGGTGTATTAAATTTTAAGTCTGGTAGGTTTTTTAATAAAACGCAGCTGGATTAGCCAGATGTGATAGTGCGCTTTGGTTGTGATAACGAGCAGAAGGATTTATTTATTAGAGATTAGCTCAAATACTTAAAAGATAGTGATCTGGAAATCGAATCACTTTGCGGGAAAACATCAAGGTTTTATCTATATTGATACCAAATGTTAATATTAGATCTAAAGTATGATTACACAGCGGTGGGTTGGTCCCATCACATTCTGAGTGATACCCATGGATTCTAAGATGGACTTAAAAGCAATTTTAAGTGGATCCTGCTCATGTCAAAGTGTAATATTGAAGTCACCTACAATTAAAGCCTTATCTGTTGACAGTAGTTAGCAGGAACGAAAGTTAGCAAATTCTTGAAGAAATTCCTGAAATAGGGACCAGGCGGGCCGGTAAATAGTGATAAGCTGAAAAGAGTGTGGTTTTTGACTTCCATAACGATGGATCAGTCCACTAAGGATCAGTATTTCAAAAGAATTAGCCTTGTAAATGGGATTTTAGCTGTTGAACACCTAACTCTTTGTCAAAAATTGTGGCTATGCCTCCCCCCCGACCATTAGGACGAGGGCGGACTTAGCATGACTGTATCCAGGAGGTGAGGCTTCATTGAAGGCTAAATATCATCAGGTCTAATCCAAGTTTCAGTGAGACAGAGAGCGTTTGTAAGCGTTTATCAGTGATAATTTCATTTACAATCACTGCTTTGTTTGTAAGTGATTCTAATGTTAAGTAATCCTAGCTTTAGTCTAATGTTGTTATTTCTTTGGCAGCTATCTGTGTTTATACTAATTGTTACGGTTCGCCATGCGAACACGATGGCGAATCGTGAAAACCAAAAGAAAAGGATTTTAGGACCCAATCGCAGTTAGCTCCAGATGGTAGCAATAAACTGAAATGAATAAAATAAACGAGATGATAAGTAAAGCCCTACAAATAAACAACAGACAAAGAATAAAGTGGGGCTTTGTGTGTCGGCGAAACTGCCGAATCTGCGAGCAGACGCGCACACACAAATCTCACGAATGCGCCTACAAGGGCAGCGAAAGGAGAGGCGAAAACACCTGCCAAGGACGCGAAGAGCGGCAGCGTTAACGAGCTGTGATATGATTTAACTGAGGAATCCTCCCTTAGACTGGAGGGGAAGCAGTGCTAGAAAGCACGGCTGCTTATGTGCACTTATACTGCGCTTGAACTGAGAAATACTTCGTTAAACTAAAGGGGAAGCAGCGCTGGAATGCACGGCTGCTTACACGCACTTATACTGCGATTGCGCTAGAAAGCAGGGCTTTTGATTCTACTAAAGGAAATAATTACCGAAATCGGGGAAAGGAAAAGAAAAGACAATAAGGCGCCTGAAAGCGCTGAGAGAGAGCTGGAAACCCACGAGCCGAAAGCGCTCAGAGTCACGAGCTGAGCCCCGTGCAATTGGCGAATGAGCTCTCTCTCTGAACCGCTCTCAGCACAGAATTTGGACTGAACGCAGCCACGCAGCCTGAGCGTGACGCGCTGCGCGGGCTTCAGAGACCGTGCTTATAATCTCAGAAGCAGCACGATGCAATTCACGGTCCTGTGTGGATACCACAGCATGAGTAGGACGTGCTTAAAACGAACAGGAGCGGGGCACAGGCCTGCCGCTCTGATCCGAGGCTGAGAAGCACAGAGTGAGGCGGCACTGGCGAGGGACACGCGGGGGCGCGCAAAGCCGGGGCGTGCGCACCACAATACGCCGAAGCGGAGCCTCGAACGGGCGAAAGCGCGGTTACAGGCCGGTTCTGACCCTACGCTAAATCTATGCCCTGGATTACCTCCGAATCTCCAGATTCGTACTCCGGTTGAGCCCCTAAAGCGGGCCCAGTCTACCAAAGTCCCTAACACCGACCGCACCGAGGCGACAGATGAGACCCCCGAAAGTCTCTTAAACACAAACACCGTAACGTCCCTAAACACAGCAAAAACCTGGAATAGACGCCACGGGAACCCGTAGGATAGAAGGCGATGGTGCGACTCCTGTCAGTGCCAAACAAAGCTCTTAAATAGAGCCACTGACAGGTGTGTGCAATCGTGCCGTGATTAAAACAAACTTTTTGAGAGCGTTTACGTTTAGGGCAGATGCGGGTAACAGACACAGTTTCAATAATGTGGGTTTTGGGGGTGACGGTGCATGGCTACCAGCAGACAGTTGGTTAAGCCGGTCTGTCCTGCTGCCTGACCCCTGCTCTGGATAGTCAGCCCCTAACCATCGGGCCATAAGACTATGGGCAATGTTGCAGGAGATGGAGACGCAGCAGCAGCCCTCCCTGAAGTGGGATGGACATCATCCCCATCCCTAAAAGGCCATGCTTACCCTCAAAGGCTGTCCAGTTGTCTATATAGCCCACGTTGTTTTAAGAGCACACTTGGACAGCAGAGTTCAGGCGACCAAACCTGCTGTAGCTTGGTCACCTCACCACTGGGGATGGGGCCAGAGCCACACTACAGCATCGGACATCGCCTTTGCCACGATAAAAAAAACCCACCCTACAAAAATAGCCTTAGTAACCTCTGACTGTCGATGGCGTTATACATTAGCCCCTACATGAACACGCACCCCACCTCTCGCAACAACAACTCCCGAGGCTGTGTTCCCCGCCCGCTTATCAATTATCTTGCGGCACACTACTCGAGTTGCACCATGATAATGACTCGTTACAATGTCCGTGTGCACTCTCAGGCTCCGGGGATCAGAGAGCTACATAGCAAGTCTATGTGTTGGGCCACGTCATAGTTGGGTGCGCATAATAGTGTTGCACCACAGGTTTCTTGGTATCCTATGATATAGATGCTCCACTTGTCACCGCGCAACCACGAGATCTTTGCACTCGACATCTGGGGTGTGCCGCTGCGGTGAGTTTCCATTCCTGAGGCGGGCCACAAACCGGCTAGGAGCACCGTGACCAAACGCGTTCTAATAGCTCGAAGTGGGCGCCTCAAGTGGTGTGCCCGACGGGAGGACTTCCCAGCTGGACCCTTGCATGCGCACTGACTAGCGTCTGCACTGCTATAGCTACCCACAGTTGCTCACGGAACGAGTCTTAGTCCCAGAGCATCCCTACTTTCCACGGAAGCGGCGAATCTGCGGGCTTGCGTGCGACGCATACCTTGTACCATACCATCATCTACTGTCCGGGGGTATACCAAGTCATAGCAGACACGTCAAGTCTGAGACGAGGAAGCTGCGGCCCATTTACTCTAATGTTAGAAGTGCGCGCCTCTTGATACCTGCTGCACAGTCATGTCTGTCGAAGTCAGACACTGGCTACTAAGGGCCTTCACCCTTATCACAGAAGTAAAATTACATATTTTAAACTGGAATACACTTATGGAAACCCAAGCAACCCCGAATGTTTCACCGGGCCGTTGGACAACGTAATAGCTGCAAGAATTAATATAACATAAAAGTGTAGAATAATGAAGAGAGAGGGAATAGCAGGGGGTGGAGTTGACACGCCAGATGCGCGGTGTGCAATTGTGCACCTACCGTCATTTTCACGTGCGTCTTCCTGTCATCGCGCTTTTACCGTTGGAGTTTTTTCGTGTTGTCTAGACGAGTCGCCTGTAGAGCTGAGCTGCATTTGTCCCTCAACAACACGCGCCATTGTGACTTTTGTCGAGTACTATAATAAATTGTGTAAAGCTCCGTTTCTATCTATAGAGGCACACACACTGCCAGACGTGCCATGTAGTTACCAGATAGCCGATGTAACTAAAATTGACCTTGAACCTTTCAGCACCCTTGTATTAATGTCATCACCCTCACCGTGATGTTTGGTTACTCTTCTTCCCCCCTCCCCCACTCTATCCTTGTTCTACACTCTATTTACACACTACTGTCACCACCTGGTGACCAACAGCCTCAAACAGTGTGCCAGATTTACGCCATGCACGCTCCGTGTCTGGGACAGCAAGCCTGAACATTACCAATTAGGCAAGCCAGGTCTTGTGTGTGTTTAATTTAACCATCACACTGGGGAGCAACTTTGATTACGAATTAATTTTTTTGTGTAAGACGTACAGGTACCATGCAGAATCTCCTTTGATATGGGGCCCTAGCAAGATCTATCCCGTGGTGCCGCCTTTCAATCCAAAACAAAAAACTAGAAATCACCCAAAAAAAAAAAAAAAAAAATGAAAATTGAAAAATGAAAAATGAATGATCATGAGAAGGTGAGCAAAAATCACAGAACTACACGGAGGGACCTGATGAATGACCTGCAGGGAAGCTGGGACCAAAGTAACAAACAGGCTACCATCAGTAACACACTACGCCGAGAGGGACTCAGATCCTGCAGTGCCAGGCGTGGCCCCCTGCTCAAGCCGGACCATGGTCAAGGCCCGGTCTGAAGTTTTTGCCAGAGAGGAATATGGATGATCCCGAAGAGGATTGGGAGGAAGTATCATGTGGTCAGATGAATCCAAAATAGAAACTTTTGGCAAAAACTCAACTCTGCCGTGTTTTGAGGAAGAAGGAATGATGAGTTGCTCCCAAGAGAGAGAAAGAAAACAACCATGCCTACTGTGAAGCATGGGTGGAAACATCATGCTTTGTGGTGTTTTATGCAAAGGGGACAGGACAAACTGCTCGTGTTAAGGGAAGAATGAACACAGGGCTATGTATCGTGAGATTTTAAGCCAAAATCTCCTTCCATCAGTGAGAGCATTGAAGATGGAACGTGGCTGGGGCTTCCAGCATGACAATGATCCAAAACACGCCATTCGGGCAACGAAGGAGTGGCTCCATAAAAAGCATTTCAAGGTCCTGGAGTGGCCTAGCCAGTCTCCAGACCTCAGCCCCATAGAAAATTTGTGGAGGGAGTTGAAAGTCTGTGTTGTCCAGCGACAGCCCCAAGACATCACTGCTCTAGAGGAGATCTGCATGGAGGAATGGGCCAAAATACCAGCTACAGTGTGTGCCAATCTGCTGAAGACTTATAGGAAACGTTTGACCTCTGTCTTTGCCAACAAAGGCTTTTTTACAAAGTATTGAGTTGAACTTTTTTTTATTGACCAAATACTTATTTTCCACCATAATTTACAATTAAATTCTATAAAAATCCTTCATGTGATTTTCTGGATTTTTTTCTCATTTTGGCTCTCATAGTTGAAGTGTACCTATGATAAAAATTAGAGACCTCTCTCAAGAAGGAGAACTTGCCGCACTGTATTTACTGTAAGAATTTGGAGTAATGGAATGGTAAAATCCCTTTTATTCTGCAAATTGTACATTAAATATTATATAAAGTATTATGATTAAAATAGTTTTCAGCAAACTCAGTCTTAAATATTTTCATGCCAGGTAGTCATGTCACACTCAAAGTATGATATGCATTGATTTTTTTTAATGTAATGAAATAGAATTTGTTTTTCATGGAATGAAAAATACATAGCCCTTTGTTGTTTTCTACCACTTAGAAAATGGCATCACAACAAACGCATGTATAGGGAGCAGTTTTAATTTGTTTTAACCATTCCAATTGCGACAATGGAATTACAAATTTAATTCCATTACTTTAATTTAATTAATTTCATTTAATATTTAATAAGTAATACAATAAATGTTTTATCAGTTTGCAACTGTGTAAACACTGGATGTCCCTGCTTATATGTTGTTGTTGTGAAACTTGATTTCACCAAAGTCACTACCTTTCATTAGGTAAGCACAGTTGGGGCCAGGTCATAAAGGTCAGGTTACTATGGCAACTATGGTTGGTAACACCTTGAGTGGGGTTAAGAGTTCTCACTTCCTGTCAGAGGGTCATCCAAACTGTATGTTTAGTAATCCGGACCTATCTTCCTTTCTTTGATGCAAAGTCATCAATTACATCACCATAAGAAATCTGGCCAGTAATTGCATGGTTAATGCTGACGACAGCAATTTTTTTTGTGCACGTGTGTTTGTGAGTCGGCACCCTGTGCAGCCCACATCAAGATGACATCCTGGATGGCTGCCCATATCATTCATGCCTAAGTCCTCCACTGACTACAAAAAATTAAAATTTTTTTGATGTTTTCATCTTACTAAATTATAATACAACTCTGTATTCAATACAGTTTTCAAAACAGGTGACCATTAGCAGCTCTCTCTAAATTATGCTCATTTTAAATCGATTCATAGAGAACTGCCGTCCCATACGACCACTAGCAGTTCAGGATAAAGATGCAGAATGGCTGCACAATAGCCTAGTAACACTGACTATTGTTTTTGTAAAACTGTATATAAAAATAAGTTTATTGCATGATGTGAGGGACTTTATTTTACTGTTACATTAGTGAGTGACAATGCTTATTGCAGATGATAAATTAGTTATAGAAACAAACTGAGTGAGTTTGTGTAGCTGTAGTAAAATAAAATTTCAAAATTAACTATGTTCTGCAAGATGCCTAAAAAGGCTGCCCAGTCCTAAATAATGATCGGTATTTCTGGACATCAATGCTATACGTAACTTGTACACGTTACACTATATTAGATTCTGCCTCCACACTTACGTATAGTCAGTAGGACTGTAATGAGTGTCATGTGACACTGGGGATGCTTGTGACACTGTCACTTTGCCACTTTCATGCAAGCCAAACCACTGAAATGCACCACTAGGGGGCACTTTTCATACTGTTACGGGCCACTATCATGAGCATTGTCATGTAAACCAAGCCACTGCAGTAACTGTCATGTACCACTAGGTGGCATGTGCCAGTGGCATATGAAAGGTCATGGTAAAGTACACTCCACGGCTTTAACTGCTGCTCCCCTTTGAGCGACCTGCGCCTTCGGTGCACACGCAGTCTGAGGGAGAGAGGGCTCGCTCTTTCTATAGAATCAAAGCGTTCATTCTTCCTTTTTCGGCGGTTTAATATACTGCAACGCATTCTAGCATGTTAGGGATTTGTTTTCCTTTCCCCTTTTGGTATTATTCCTGTCATTTACCCCTGCAATTACGCCCTGCGTTTGAGACCATCCCGGTAAGGCTTTTGAATTTGTCCTTATAAGCTTCCTAGTCTGGTGTGGCTTCTATGGCTCCATGGCTATTGCTGTTAAGCCTGTGTACAACCCACACCACAGCCCGGCGTTCAACCCCCAGCCATGCCGACTCATGTAACCCTTTAAATTGCATTTACCTATTTTGGTTCATTAATTCCATCTGGAGCTAACTGCACATGGGTCCTAAAATAAAACTTTATATATTTATTTTTATGGTTTGTCAGCTTGTTTAAATATGGCGTAACAGGATAATGCGACAAGAAAAAGGACCCAGCGTTAGCTCCTGGACCTCCAGTTTGGAGGCCCCTTGTCGCGGTAATCAGCAGGTATCTCTACCCGAGTCCTGGTTGGCTCTTGGGGGGCCGTCCATTGATTACAGCCGAGTCATGAATCTGGTGTGTCAACCCAACTTCCACCAAGCTGCCCAACCCACGGCGCCATAAGCACCGCAGTCCATCTGAGGTTCTGGCAGCCCTCAATCTGCCCACCATTTACCGGGACCCCCAGCCACTCACGCTTACTTTGGAACCATCTAACATGTTTAATATTTTTCAGGGCTCCAGGGAGGTAGCTGAGTACGTGGCTGACTTTCACGGTGCAGCTGAGATGAGTGGATTTGACGAGCCACCGCCTATTTAAACGAGGTCTTGATCAGTAGGTAGACATTGAACTGCACTTCTACCCACCCCCCTCTTCCCTTGTCGATCTGTTCGACTTGGTCACACTGGTCGAAGTCCGCACAAAACAGCGGGCTAGGGAGAGGATGGGCTGGTCCTGCAGCTTGTCATTTCCATCCCAGTTGGAACACTCCGCGTGTGAGCCCATTGGCCCCATACCTGGGCAGTTAGCTACGCCTTAGATTCGCCGCCGGTGGACCTCAGCGGTTCAGTGCCATGTCACATGTCTCATTGTGTATCCTGGACCTCACCCAGGGCTCCAGACCAGTCGCGGCTTACATTGCGGAGTTTTACAAACTACCTGTGGAGTCGGGTTTTGGGGACCAGGCGTTGAGACATCTTTAAGTATGGCCTGCATGAGGAAGTTCAGGATGAGTTATTCTTCCGTCCGGATCCCTCATCTCTGGCTGATTTGTATGGCCTGGCCATACGCACGGAAGCCCATCTTAAAGGGCAGGCCTGGGAAAGGAAGGGCCTTACCTGAAGCCCTTCTTTTCAGTCCCGGTCGGTATTCTCCATGCCTGAGCACACCGTGCCCTTAAGCTCCTGAGCACATAAGGTCTGTACCTGAGCAGTTAGTGCCCTGTAGCTGTGAGCATTTGGCGCCGCCTAGCTCCGTACCTGAGCTCGCCACATCCATTTGCTTTTCAAATATGCAGTTTATGCTGCCCAGCTTCATACCTGAGCACACCGCACCCCAAAGCTCAGTACCCGAGCACGTAAGCTCTGTACCTTAGTAGTTAGTGCCCCGTAACTCCGTACCTGAGCAGTTGGCGCATCCTAGCTCGTCGGTCCTAGCCTAGCTCCTAGCTACCTGAGCTCTCCACATCCATTTGCTCTGCAACTGAGCAGTTCGTGCTGCCCAGCTCCATACCTGAGCTCGGCACGCCCTTAAGTTCCGTACCTAAGCATGTAAGCTCTGTACCTGAGCAGTTAGCACCCCGTAGCTCTGTACCTGAGTATTTGGCGCCGCCTAGCTTCATACCTGAGCTCGCCATGTTTATTTGCTCTGCAACTGAGCAGTTTGCGCCACCCAGCTCCGTACCTGAGCATGCCGCGCCCCCAAACTCCATACCTGAGCACGTAAGCTCTGTAGCTGAGCAGTTAGCACCCTGTAGCTCTGTACCTGAGTATTTGGTGCTGCCTAGCTCCGTACCTGAGCCTGCCGCATCCATTTGCTCTGCAACTGAGCAGTTTGTGCTGCCCAGCTCTGTACCTGAGCTCTCCGCATCCATTTGCTCTGCAACTGAGCAGTTCGCGCCACCCAGCTCCGTACCTATGCTTGCCATGCCCATTAGCTCTGCAACTGAGCAGCTGGTGCCACCCGACTCCATACCTGAGCTCCTCATGCCCATTAGCCTTGCAACTGAGCAACTAGCGCCGCCCGTCATAGCTCTCTCCCTCTTCCCTCGCGAGCGAGCTATTGCCCTTTAATGCATTTACCTGTTTTGGTTCACTAATTCCATCTGGAGCTAACTGCAGTTGGGTCCTAAAATAAAATTTATATCATTATTTTTACGGTTTGTCAGCTTGTTTAAATATGGCGAACCGTAAAAGTTACACTAAGAGTTTTACTCAAAGAATTCAACTTCATCAACATCGTTGTATTCACACTGGAATCATTTCAGTGCTCAGACTTTTACTTCAGTAGAAAAAGTACCATACGACACCAGAAGATTAATGAACAAATTAAACAAATGAAGGCTCATTGAGTTATAGTGGTCCTGAAAGTTTGTGACTCCTTCAGTATTTCCTATATTTCTGCATAAATGTGCTCTGAAACATCATAAGATTTTCACAGAAGTCCTAAAATAAACATTTACACTTGCACTCAGAACACAAAAAATCCCACAAAGTAAGGATATATATCTTTAACCTTTTCAGCAGAGCTAGAACTTGCTTTAAATTAAGGCTTTATCATTTGAATAATACAGTAAATTAACAAAGAAAATGTAGTATTTTAGAGTAGCAAAATATTTTGTTAAGTCAAGTCAAGTCAGATCTATTTATATAGCGCTTTTTACAATGGAGCATTGTCTCAAAGCAACTTTACAAGATTTAGATTAATCTCCTAATAACTACGTCCAATCCAAAATTGAGCAAAGCCTAGGGCGACAGTGCTAAGGACAAAACTCCCTGAGTGTTATAGGAAGAAAACTTGGGAGGACCAAGACTCCAAAAATGGACCCAACCTCCTTGGGCGGCGTAAGATGATAATCTAAGAGCGAAACTAAAGTCATGGAGTCAAAGTTTGAAAAAAAATGTGAAGTATGCACATCGGCATTAAGTGGCCCGGGTATGGTGGGGCTGGAGCTGGTGACAGAAAGCAGCTTGAGTGGAGCTGCAGCAGATGAAACATCATGTGTGGGCTGGAACTGGCACCGGAACACAGCTCGGAGAGAAAACAGAATGTAATTAGTTATTGATTAAGAGCACAGTGTCTATTAACAATCACTGATGCCATGTCAATCACTGATGCCATGTGTAGCATGAGACCCCGGCAGCATTAGCTATAGCAGCATAGCTAGAAAGAGGAGAACTGGTAGGAAACACAACCAAGAGGGATTACATGAGACATTGGCAACCCCACGGGGAGGGGAGGCAGAAGACAGCAACCCCATTGTCTCTGATCACCATAAGACCCTTTGACTATGAACCCCCCCAGCTCTGCCCTTAGTCTAAGGCAAGGATGCACGAGTCAAGATCACGAGAACCGAAGCCCAGTTCAGCCAGACTGCCCACTTGACACTCCCGGCTAATGCACAGGCAGGCAGGCCAGACATGACTCCAGACTCCGGCCCCCCAGTGACCCAAGCCATGCATCCTGGTCTAAATCTAGTAAATAAGTATGTCTTTAGCTTAGACTTAAACCTTGGAGAGTGTCTGAGTCTCGAACAAAAGAGGGAAGTTTATTCCATAGTTGGGGGGCCATGTATGAGAAAGCCTTCCCCCTGCTGTGACTTTTTTAATTCTAGGAACTAAAAGAAGTCCTGTACCCTGCGAATGAACGTAGACTAGTTGGATTGTAAAACTCTAAGAGTTCACTCAGATAATGTGGGGCCAGGCCATGTAGAGCTTTATAAGTTAATAAGAAGTATTTTGTAATCAATGCGGAATTTGACTGGTAACCAGTGTAGTGATGATAGAAACAGGAGTGATATGATCAAATTTCTAGTTTTTGAGTTAGCACTCGGGCAGCTGCATTCTGAGCTAACTGAGGTTTGTTTATAGATTTACTAAAGCATCCAGTAAGTAAGGCATTACAATAATCCACCCTTGAAGTTATAAACGCATGAACAAGTTTCCTCTGCATCATTAAAAGAGAGGATATTTCTAGTTAGCGATATTACGTAATTGAAAGAAAGCAATTCGAATGATGCTGCTAATGTGTGCATCAAGGAGAGATCTGAATCAAATGTGACCCCTAAGTTTTTTACAGACGGACAGGACAGCCATCTAGATTTAGGATAGATGTAGCCAACCTGTCTCTCACAGCCTTGGGTCCCACTAATAGAACCTCAGATTTATCTGAGTTAAGTAGGAGAAAATTAAATAACATCCAATCTTTTATAGCAGTGGAAACTAATGCCATGTTTACGAATAACTGAGCCTAGTGGCAGCATGTAGAGAGAGAATAAAAAGCGGGCAAGCACTGACCCCTGAGGCACGCCATACTTCACTTTTGAGAGCTTAGACCTTAGATTATTTATATGAACAAAACTGGTACCGGTCGGTTAAGTAGGATTTAAACCAAGAAAGTGCTGATCCCTTAATACCCTACAGTATTTTCTAGT
The DNA here is from genome assembly GCA_025084515.1 of Ancistrus triradiatus. Taxonomy (NCBI): domain Eukaryota; kingdom Metazoa; phylum Chordata; class Actinopteri; order Siluriformes; family Loricariidae; genus Ancistrus; species Ancistrus triradiatus. Next base: position 155,063 of record JAJAGP010001544.1, on the reverse strand, counting down.
CTGTTTAATAAAAACATCATGATCTTTTAGTGTCAAATGCGGCACTTAAATCTAACAGAAAAAGAAAAGAAACACATCCCTTATCTGAGGACATTAACAGTCATTTAGTACCCTAATTAATGTTGTGTCAGTACTATGATGGGGCCTGAAGCCAGACTGAAATGTTTCATAAATTTCATTCCTTTGGAGGTAACTGCAGAGCTGCTGATAGGCAGCTTTTTCTAAGATTTTGGACAGAAATGGTAGATTTGAAATTGGTCTACAATTAGATATCACACAAGGGGTCAAGATTGGCTTTTTTAATCAGTGGTTTGATAACGGCAGACTTAAAGGATTTGGGCAGACATAACCAAAGGTAAGGGATGAATTTAAAATAACTAACCACGGCTCTATAATACTAGATATTACTTCTTTGAGTAAACGTGTAGGAATTGGATCTAATAAACATGTTGATGAACTTAAACGAGCTGATCAGTGCGGATAGCTCAGTATTAGTAATTGGGGTAAAAGATTCTAATCTTGATTTACAGCTCATTAAACAGATGTCTTCACTAGTGCTGCATCTGGAAGGCGGCTGAATAGTTGGTGATGTGAAATGAGCATTGAGTTTTTATGCCTAATGTTTTCTTTCTTATCATTAAAGAAAGTCATGAAATCATTACTGTTAAAATTACACAGAACAGGAGAATCACTTTCTGTGGGGTTTTTTGTTTATTTGGAGACTGTATTAAAGAGAAATCTTGGATTATTCTTATTTTTCTCTATGATTGAAGAGAAGTATGCAGCTTTAGCTTTAGTGAGGGCATTCTTATACTCTGTCATGCTGTCCCTCCAAGCAATCTTAAACACCTCCAATTTACTATGTCTCCCACTTGCGCTCTAGATACCGTGTTCTTTGTTTAAAAAGGTACGGGTGTGGTCATTTATACCATGATGCTAGCCTTTTTTCCCTAATACGTTTGACCCTAGCAGGAGCAATCGTGTCCAGGGTTGAGCGAAGCACCACATTCTAATTGCTCATTTACACACTCAAGATGATTGATCTCTGTAGGTGTATTAAATTTCAAGGTCTGGTAGGTTTTTAACAAACGCAGCTGGAGTAGCAGATGTGATATTGTGCTTGGTGTGATAACGAGGCAGAAGGATTTTATTTTAATAGAGATAGCTCAAATACTAAAGATAGTGATCTGAAATCTAATCACTTTGCGGGAAACATCAAGGTTTATCTATATTGATACCAAATGTTAATATTAGATCTAAAGTATGATTACAGCAGTGGGTTGGTCCCATCAGTGATAAACCCATGGATTCTAAGATGGACTCGAAAGCAAATTCTAAGTGGATCCTGCTCATTGTCAAAGTGAATATTGAAATCACCTACAATTAAAGCCTTATCTGTTGTTAGTAGTAAGCAGGAAAGAAAGTTAGCAAATTCCTGGAGAAATTCTGAATAGGGACCAGGAGGACGGTAAATAGTGATAAGCTGAAAAGAGTGTGGTTTTGACTTCCATAACGATGGATCAGTCACAACCATGTCACAACTATTCAACTACTATGTAAGATTGCTGATATTAACTGTTTGTCTAAAGTGATGTTTGAATGGATGGATTGACAAAAGCTATCCCAGGAATAATAAAAGCAGTAGAGCCATATGTAGGTTTCAGTTAATATATTCACACCATTTGTTAATTAATTAGTACAATCAAGCATACAGTAATCGATCTCCCTACACAAACACTAGCAGCAGAAATGTGTGGTCCTCACATATAGACACAATCCAATACCATATGCAGCCGTCGAACATTTGGCCCAATTCTGGCCCACATGCATAACATCTGCCCGATAGTCAATAAGAACTCACGGATGCGGACTCACGGACAGAACTTTATCAGTTCTTTATCAGTTGAATGATACAGTAAATTAACAAAGAAACTCAGAATGTTACAGAGAATTCCTCAGAACATCTCAGAGAAATTTTTTCAGAGAACGCATCAATGACTTAGAGAATAAATTTAGAATGCCTCTGAACACTTCAGAGAACACATTAGAGAAGGCCTTAAATTTCCTCAGAAGGTCACCTCAGTAAATGCCTGAGAACACCTCAGAGAATGCCTCAGAAAATACCTAAGATCTCCACAGTGAACATCTCAGAAAACGACTCAGAATGCTAGAGAATGCCTCAGAGAATACCTCTGAATACGTCCAAGAACACATTTGAGAAGGCCTAAAAATGCATCAGAATGCCTCATAAAATGTCTCAAAAAGCGCCTCAGAGAACCCCACAGAGCACCTCAGAGAATGCCGCAGAGAACACCTCAGAAATACAGAATGAGCCTCATAGAACACTTAAGAAAACATAGCAGAAAACGCCTCAGAATGCCACATGGAACGCCTCAGAAAATGAATATAGAACACCTGAGAATTATTTAAAAACGCGTTAGAAAACACATCAGAAGAGGCATCAGCAAATGCCTAAGAACACCACAGTAAACACCTCAGAGAGTGTGTCAGAAAACAACTCGGAACACCACAGACAATGCCTCAGAGAACGAATTTAGAAAGGCAGCTTGAGAAAGTGTTTGAGGACACACTTTGTACAATAATGACCCAAAATAAAAGTGTTCTGTAAAACTCATTTAAAATCCTGACACTTTCAAGACGCTTACAAGAAACACAAACCAAATTCCTCCAGGCCGAAGATTATGCAATTTGTGTCATGTAATGTGCAAACCACAAATACTTAAATATTCCTGATTATGAGAAAACAAATGGTGTAGTTTGAACAGTACGGGAATAAAGTGACACTGAAAGTCATGGAATTTGTACATTAGTGTAATAGACCGGAGACAAACAAAAAGGGTTTGATGGCTCATCAAGTCCAGTAGGTGGTGGTAATGCACCATTTAGTTGGTTGTTAATCTACTCAAGAAGGAGAAGAATGAAGACAAAGCAGTAGATGGAGTAGGTGATTTATTGATCTTATGAAGAATGATTCTGTTGTTTATTTTATATGCTGTATATGACTCGTGGATCTGAAGGAGTTAGATAATAAAATATGTTTACTCTGAGAGGATTTCAGGTGTTTAAATTCATTCAGCTTTAAAACACGAGGTAAGGGAAAATAAAGCTGCTAAACCCAAATGTTTACAGAGCTAAGATGATCTATATGAGTAAAGTATTGATTTGGAATTATTTTTTTATTCAGAAATGTAGGCAGGGTCAGAGTTACTCAACCAGATTATTGACATAAAATGTTTACAATGATGTAATGAGTCATGTCTCAAAAAATGAATAATACATATTTTAAGTCTTATTGATTATTATTATTATTATTATTATTATTATTATTATTATTATTTTATTTATTTATTTATTTATTTCAGATTTGGTGAAAGTGTTGAAATGGAATCAGCTGATGGCAGATGGAGTTGTTTTGGAGAGTCTCAGGTACAGAATCATGATCACTCACAGTAATGATGTGTAGTATAATTTTAGTTATGCTGTAGCAAAATTGTGCAGCTGACAAGGGTTCTAAACATGTTTCTTGTGTTTCCACCAGACATGCCAGTTTTAGCTTTGTGTATTTTGGAAAATCCAAACCAGTTCCATACAAATAATGACAAATCTTTTTTAGTCAGGAGCTCCTCCATGTGTTTCCAAACCAGATGGTAGTTGTCCTAAGGGCCCACCAACTGAACTTGAACTGAACCTGAACTTCAGTCTTCAATCTTGAACTGCAATACAATCTAGAGCTACTTTCAATACTGAAAATCAGCTTTCCCACACCGAAGAACATTGTAAACGGCTCTGCATTTCCTTGTTAAACAAATTTTGTTTTTTGGTCGTTAGCTTTGTGAAGATGTGAAAACAGAGACTTGGCCGAATTCAGATGGAGGAACATCAGGATCTTTGGGACTCATCACCTCTGGCTTACTTATGAAGACTATAAAAGAAGAAGAAACTGATGATGAAGATTATCTCTGTAAGATAGCAGGATACATTAGAGTTCATTCTGGAGCTCAGTAAAACGAAATAATAATTCTGTTTTTTTATTTTTTACTATAGATAACTTTTATATTTTCTGGAGAACCAGTCCTTTCAGAGACTCTTCTGTAGTGTTTTCTACTTTACATGTTTACTTGTGGAGTTTGTGTTTTACTTAAAATGATTGAACTGCAGGTGGAGGAACATCAAGCTCTCTGGAACATATCACACCTGTGGACCAACAGAGTGGAGACATTTTGAAGATTACTATAAAAGAAGAAGATCATGATGATGTTTACCTCTGTAAGAGAACATAGTGTATTAGTGTCCAGTAACTTACAATGTTAGAAGCCTAGAAATAAAGGAAGGGAAAATAATCAAGCATAGTCTACAGCCTAAAGTATTTATCAGGTCATACTTTTTGTCTTTTTTCTTTCAGACTGTGAGGAGTGCAGAACCTTCTTTATCAACAAGTGTGAGGTTCATGGTCCAGCTCTCTTCATCTCTGATAGCCCCGTTCCCATGGGGGTCACAGATCGAGCCAGACAGACCCTTCCACCTGGTCTAGAGATTGGGGAGTCTGGTATTTCTGATGCAGGTCTGGGAGTGTTTAATAAGGGAGAGACGGTTCCAGTTGGTGCTCACTTTGGACCCTACGAGGGTGATCTGGTAGATAAAGAGGAAGCCATGAACAGTCCATACTCCTGGGTGGTGAGATATTTTTGGAGAAATATTACATTAACTAAAATAAGTCCTGCACCCTGCGAACAAAGTAGATAAGCTGGATTGTAAGACTCTTAAGAGTTCATGCTGATACTGTGGGGCCAGGCTTTATATGTTATGTAAGATGTAAAATGTATTTTGTAATCAATTTGGAATCTAACTGGTAATCAGTGTAGAGACGACAGAACAGGAGTGATATGATCAAACATTTTAGTTCTAGTTATTACTCGAACCACTGCTTTAAGAACTAACATGGAGTTTATTTATAGATTTTCTAGAGTAATTTTCCAGTAAGTAATGTGTTACTTAAATCCAACCTCGAGGCTATAAACACATGAACCAGTTTCTCAGCATCTATAAAAGAAGAGGATATATGCATAGTGTGGAAGTGTGTTGAAAATGTAACTCTTGGATTTATTGCAGATATATAATTCTGAGCAGTTTGAGGAATATGTAGATGCCAGAAGAGAGACACATGCTAACTGGATGAGGTGAGGATACGCCATTATTGCTGCTTATTTGATATGAAATATTGTTGCCAACCAAGCTGCTAATAGATTTTTTTGCACTTTGTTTCGTTCATGTTCCATTTTTGGTTCCATTTATTTATTTTCAATCAGGTATGTGAATTGTGCTCGTAATGATAAAGAGCATAATTTGGTAGCATTCCAGTATCGAGGAGGGATTCAATACCGCTGCTGTCGACCCATCCAATCAGGACAGGAGCTCTTGGTGTGGTATGAGGAAGAGTTTGCTAAAAATGCTGGAGCCACATTCAACCATCTTTGGAACAAAAAGAGCTCTTTAAACGGTAAGAGTAGTGGTTTTATTTTTGGAATTGTGAATTAGGTCAGGTTTAAATTCTACTGACAGCAAGTGGCATTGAAGAGCACAGTGGATAATCTTGTAGACTTGAGAACAGGTTAAGATCTTATTTTTATACCTGGGTTATGCTTCCTTTTGAACAGACTTTTTGAGTCTTTAAATGGTCAGGTGTAAATTCAGATGGGTGGGTTTGAGGCAGCAGAAGTTATGAACATCTGAAATTACCTAATTGCTGGTGGTCAGCCTCACTATCCACCATGTGGTCCATTTTATAGAATGGATATTTTCTTCCACATACTCAGACTTGAATTGCAGAACTCTCCATTCTATACTGTAAGTCAAACTGGCATTTCTCAGAGTATTATTAATAATCTGTAGATTAGTAGTGATCCTGGTAAAATGACCTTCATTTCTTGTCATACCCAAAGAGGATTGTGTGGAATGTTGTTTTCCCAGTTGTATAATAATAATAGTAATAATAATAATAATACATAACATTTATATAGCGCCTTTCACAACACCCAAGATCGCTCTACAAATGACCAATTATACAAATTACACAGAGGAAGTAGAAGATGAAAGGAAATGTTGAGAGAAAAGATGGCTTTTTAGAAGTGTTTTAAACTGAGAAAGAGATGTTGTAGTGCATAAAGAAAGCTCCAGAGTTCCAGAGCAGGGGGGCAGCCACACTAAAAGCTCTATCTCCCATTGTTATAATTTTGTACTTTTTTGCCTCTTACATTACCTTTCTATGTTTTTTTTCCAGAAATGATCAACACCCTGTCCTTCTCCTGCTCATTGTGTCTGTTTTCGTTCACATCTCAAATTTACCTCCATAAACACATCAAGAATTGCCACCATGAGGAATACGTGAGAATGCTGCAGTCTGGAGAGATAAAATATGAGGATCTATTAAACACGAGACCAGACACTTCCAGACCAGATGAAGAAGAAATTTTCAACTGCTCAAAATGTGGAAAGAATTTTAGTGAAGAAAGTTATTTTAAAACGCACCGCTGCATTCAGTCAGTGAAGCTGCATCACTGCTCACAGTGTAATAAAGGTTTTACCAGAGAGACTAGTCTGAACTCACACTGGCTCCTTCACACAAGAGACAACCCATATCGTTGCTTAGAGTGTGGAAAGAGCTTCACTCACCAGAATTATTTTCAAACACACCAATGCATTCATACGGGAGAGACGCCGTACCGCTGCTCAGAGTGTGGAAAGAGCTTCCTGAGGATAAATAACCTAAAAAAACACCAATGCATTCACAGTGGTGTGAAACCATATCATTGCTCGGACTGTGGAAAGAGCTTCCACCGGATAGGTTACCTTAAACAACACCAGCGCATTCACACTGGAGAGAGACCGTATCAGTGCTCAGAGTGTGGAAAGAGCTTCCATAGGATCGATAAGCTTAAACAACACCAGCGCGTTCATGCTGAAGAGAAGCCTTTCTACTGCTCAGAGTGTGGAAAGAGCTTCCATAGGATAGATCACTTTAAACAACACCAGCGCATTCACACCGGAGAGAAGCCGTATCACTGCTTAGAGTGTGGAAAGAGTTTTACTCAAACAGTTCAGCTCCATCGACATCGTCGCATGCACGCCGGAGAGAAACCGCACCAGTGCTTAGAGTTAGACGGGTTTTAGCAGGATAGGTAGTATTACATGGTCCCAGCAGATTCACGAGTCGATTAGTAAAAAGAATCACTAGCACAATGACGACCCACAACTACATCTTTCAGCCAATTCAAATAAAGACTCAATATTTGACAAACGTGTTCAGAGTATAAAAGATGGGCTCTTCCTCTTTCTGATTATAAATATCTGCTGAAGATTAAATCAGTGTACATGGTCAGATATAGTGTTCAACTGCAAAGAGTCTAAAGTGGTGTTAGATTGGATGGATGGACAAAAATCTACCCCAGGAATAATAAAAGTAGCCGCAGCAAACTGTCTAGTTCTTGTTCTGTATCTGCTTGTATTGCTGAGTATTTAACCCTCCAATAAGTATGAGTTCTTCAAACATTATTTTTGGTATAACCATGGTAATAAAGTCATCATATGTAAACCTGCGCTTTCCCTGTTTAAAAATCCACCAGCTTCCATTGAATACTATGTATCATAAATGCTAAATTCACAAGGTGGTCAATGTGGTTTGTAGGTTTTGGTGAATTCAGCCACAACCTTCATTAATCAGTTTAGAAAATCAGATTAATTTGAATGTTATGTATCCCTTTCTGATGTTAAGTCCACTCTGTGTTCTTTTTGTTTATTGCTTTATTGTAAGCTTCTTTGGGTTATGGAAAAGTGCAATATAATTATGTAATTATTAAGCATACGGTCATCAATCTACACAAACACCAGTGGTAGCGCGAGACTACTAATTGTGAATCAGCAAATTAAATTCAACATATTTATTTCACTACGTGTTATTCACTACCAGGCTGAAATAACAGAAAAACAGCATTCGCATTGACTTTTTCTTTTTTTTTTTTTATTAAACCTGGAATTATAAAGTAGTTCTGCAGAACTCAAATCACTGGCTTTGTTAAAAAAAAAATCAATGGAGGGAGAGAACAAGGATAAGCATTAAATCGCTCAACTCACTCTCCAGTCCAGTAGGTGGTGGTAATACACCATTTATTTGGTTGTCAATCGACTCAAGAAGAAGGAAGACAAAGCAATAGGTGATTTATTGATATTAGGTTGTAGATCTGCTTTTGTGTTATATATTAAATATTAATGGTGGATCTGAGGGAGTTCCAATGAAAGATGTTTTACTGTGAAAGGACTTCATGTGTTTAACTTCATTTAGCATAACAACACGAGGTAAGAGACACTAAAGCTACTAAAGTCAAATATTTACAGAGCTCTTTATAAGTAAAATATTGAATTGATTTATTTATTCAGAACAAAAAATATGCTCAAAAACTAATAAATTGATTAATTCTTATTGATTATTATTGTTTATTTCAGATTTGTTGAAAGTATTCTAATGGAATCAGCTGAAGGCAGATGGAGTTATTTTGGAGAGTGTCAGGTACAGAATTTTGATCACTCACAGTAATGATGTTTAGAATAATCTTATTTAAACTGTAGCAATAATTATTTATTTACTTCAGTACAATTAAGTGATGCCATCCAGTCCCGATTTTCTGCATCACTAGCCCACTAACATCTCTAAAACTGACAACTTCTTCCTTACTTTTTATTTAGTGCTCATTGATTCATTGTCATTCTTCCTTTTTTCTCTCATAAAGCAGTTTGAGCTGCTTCTTGTATGAAAGGTGGTATATGAATATTGTTTTTTAAACGGCCTAACTTGCTAATGTACAGTATATTGGGAACTGTAAAGGGGGAATTATAGATTGTAGCTTTAAAAAGCATAGCTAGGAAATGGTTTTCACTAGTACTATATTACTTATATTGTTTACAAAATTTCATTTCAAAGACTAAAAAACATTATGAAATTATTTTGTTGTTGTTGTTTGGTCGTAAGTTTTGTGAGGATGTGAAAACAGAGACTTGGCCGACTAAAGATGAAGGAACATCAAGATCACTGGGACTCATCACCTCTGGGCTACTGATGAAGACTATAAAAGAGGAAGAATGTGATGATGAAGATTGTTTGTGTAAGATAACAGGACACATTAGAGTTCAGTCTGGAGCTCAGTAACACTGTCAGTAACTTGGGTTGTTTTTTTCTTTAATTATTTACTGGAAAACCAATGTGAGACAGTATTCCATCATATTATGTTTTGTTTTATTAAAATTATTGAACTGCAGGTTTAGGAACATCAAGCTCTCTGGAACATATCACACCTGTGGACCAACAGAATGGAGAAATCCTGAGGAAGCCTGTAAAAGAGGAAGAACCTGATGATGTTTCCCTCTGTAAGAAGGAAAAAAAAACATGGTGCATTAGAGTCCAGGAACTTACAATGTTAGAAGCCTAGAACTAAAGGAAGGAAAAATGATCAAAGACCATAGAGATCAAATGATCAAAGATCGTAGTCTAGAGCTTAAAGTATTTATCAGGATTAAAGTCACACTTTTTGTCTTTTTTCTTCTAGACTGCGAGAAGAGCAGAACCTTCTTCATCAACAAGTGTGAGGTTCATGGTCCAGCTTTCTTCATCTCTGATAGCCCCGTTCCCATGGGGGTCACAGATCGAGCCAGACAAACCCTTCCACCTGGTCTAGAGATTGGGGAGTCTGGTATTTCTGATGCAGGTCTGGGAGTGTTTAATAAGGGGGAGACGGTTCCAGTTGGTGCTCACTTCGGACCCTATGAAGGAGATCTGGTAGATAAAGAGGAAGCCATGAACAGTCCATACTCCTGGGTGGTGAGTTACATTGTTTGCATCGTCAAATTGACTGAAATTTCAAATATAATGAACATTTTCCATTGTAGCTCATATTTTTGTTTATATTGTCACTTTTTAAATCTCATTCAGCAATCCTGTTCAGTTTAATACAAATGATACAAGTTTTGTATATCACTCCAAATGGCAACAACACTGATAGCAGTAAAGCAGTACTTTAAGAGTCTTGACTAGGGCAACGTGATCTTAGTCTAACTCTGAAAAAAAGGGTACTTTTTTGCAGATATGTAAGAGTGGGCAGTTTGAGGATTACATAGATGCCAAAAGAGAGACACATGCTAACTGGATGAGGTGAGGGCCCACCACTATTGGTCTTTATTTAACAAAATATTATTTTCTAACTAAGCTTCTAATGGATCTTTTTGTACAGAGGGCAAAAAAGTATTTAGTCAACCACTGATTGTGCAAGTTCTCCTACTTAGAAAGATTGGTCAATAAAAAAAGTTCAACTCAGTACTTTGTAACATAACCTTTGTTGGCATTGACATAGGTCAAATGTTTCCTGTAAGTCTTCGCCAGGTTGGCACACACTGTAGCTGGTATTTTGGCCCATTCCTCCATGCAGATCTCCTCTAGAGCAGTGATGTTTTGGGGCTGTCGCTGGGCAACATGGACTTTTAACTCCCTCCGCACATTTCCTATGGGGTTGAGGTCTGGAGACTGGCTAGGCCACTCCAGGACCTTGAAATGCTTTTTACGGAGCCGCCACTCCGTTGCCTGAGCGGTGTGTTTGGAATCATTGTCATGCTGGAAGACCCAGCCACGTTCCATCTTCAATGCTCTCACTGATGGAAGGAGGTTTTGGCTTATAATCTCACGATACATGGCCCCGTTCATTCTTCCCTTAACACGGATCAGTCGTCCTGCCCCCTTTGCAGAAAAACAGTCCCAAAGTATGATGTTTGCACCCCCATGCTGCACAGTAGGTATGGTGTTCTTGGGATGCAACTCAGCATTCTTCTTCCTCCAAACGCGACAAGTTGAGTTTTTACCAAAAAGTTCTATTTTGGTTTCCTCTGACCACATGATATTCTCCCAATCCCCTTCTGATCATCCATATGCCTCTCTGGGCAAACTTCAGATGGGCCTGGACATGTAACTGCTTAAGCAGGGGGGCACTGCAGGATCTGAGTCCCTCTCAGCATAGTGTGTTACTGATGGTAGCCTTTGTTACTTTGGTCCCAGCTCTCTGCAGGTCATTCATCAGGTCCCTCTGTGTAGTTCTGGGATTTTTGCTCACCGTTCTCATGATCATTTTGACCCCACGGGATGAGATCTTGCATTTGGCCCCAGATCGAGGGAAATTATCAATGGTCTTGTATGTCTTCCATTTTCTTACAATTGCTCCCACAGTTGATTTATTCACACCAACCTGCTTGCCTATTGTAGATTCACTCTTCCCAGCCTGCTGCAGGTCTACAATTTTCTTCCTGGTGTCTATTGACAGCTTTTTGGTCTTGGCCATGGCTGAGTTTGGAGTCTGACTGTTTCAGGCTGTGGACAGGTGTCTTTTATACAGATAAACAAGTGTCATTAATACAGATAAGGAAAGGAGAACAGAAAAGCTTCTTAAAGAAGAATCTACAGGTCTGTGAGAGCCAGAAATCTTGCTTGTTTGTGGGAGACAAAATACTTATTTTCCACCATGGTTTGCAATTAAATTCTTTAATCCTACTATGTGATTTCCTCGATTTTTTTTCTCATTTTGTCTCTCATAGTTGAAGTGTACCTATGATGAAAATTACAGACGTCGCTCATCTTTCTAAGTAGGAGAACTTGCACAATCAGTGGCTGACTAAATACTTTTTTGCCCCACTGTACCCTTTTCTTTCATGTTTCTTCATTTTCTCTCAGGTATGTGAATTGTGCTCGTAATGATAAAGAGAATAATTTGGTAGCATTCCAGTATCGAGGAGGGATTCACTACCGCTGCTGTCGACCCATCCAATCAGGACAGGAGCTCTTGGTGTGGTATGAAGAAGAGTATGCTAAAGATGCTGGTACCACATTCAATCACCTTTGGGACAAAAAGAGTTCTTTAAACAGTAAGAGTTGTGGTTTTATTTTTAGTGTTGTGAATTTCTGCTGACAGCAAGTGGTGTTGAAGGGCACAGTTACACACTCCTGGGCAGAAAATGGGAGGAAAATGTAAAATATTAAGCATTAATGGTCTCATTATTAAATAATTGGTCAGGTCATGAGCAAGCATTAAACAACTAACTGAACTAACCTTAGTTGAAATTGCCTTTCCCTCTGATTTCCTTAAAGGTTTATTTCCTCAGTGAGGTGGTGCAATAAGGATATTACTATAATAATCTGGAAATTAGTGATGAGCCTGGTAACATTCTCCCATTTTTAATTTTTGGTCAAACGCAAAATGGATTGTTTAGAATGTTATGATTGTTTTCAGTAGAGTGAAACATACTTCTACCAGTGTTAAGTTCAGAAATGTGATTGCTTTTTGTTTTTGCCTCTCACATTATTATTATTTTTGTTTTTCAGAAATGGCCATCACGCTGTCCTTCTCCTGCTCATTGTGTTTGTTTTCATTCACGTCTCAAATCTACCTCCATAAACACATCAAGAATTGCCACCAAGAGGAATACACGAGAATGCTGCAATCAGGAGAGATTAAATATGGCGATCTATTAAACAGGAGACCAAAATCTTCTAGACCAGAAGATGAAGAAATTTACAACTGCTCAAAATGTGGAAAGAATTTTAGTGAACAAAGTTATTTTAAAACACACCGCTGCATTCAGTCATTGAAGCTTGCTGCATCACTGCTCACAGTGTAGTAGGACTTTTACCAGATTGTCCAGTCTCAAATCACACCAGCTCATTCATACAAGACAAAACCCATATCAGTGCTTAGAGTGTGGAAAGAGCTTTACCCACGTGATTTTTTTTCAAGCACACCAACGCATTCATGCTGGAGGGAAACCGTATCACTGCTCACAGTGTGGGAGAAGGTTTACTCGCAAGAGTTCTCTCGATCGTCACCACCTCATTCACACCGACGAGAAACCGTTTCACTGCGAAGAGTGTGGAAAGAGCTTCATTAAGTTTGTCAGCCTTAAACAGCACCAGAGTGTTCATACAGGAGTGAAGCCGTTTCACTGCTCAGAATGTGGAAAGAGCTTCTGTAGGATGGATCACCTTAAACAACACCAACGCATTCACACCGGAGAGAAGCCGTTTCACTGTTTACAGTGTGGAATGAGTTTTACTCATACAGTTCAACTTTATCGGCATCGTCGTGTACACACTGGAGAAAAAGACGAGTTTTAGAGCGAAAGGTAGTTCCACACAACTCCAGCAGATTCATGATTGAATAAATAATATTTGTCTCCAAGGAAACAGGCAGAGCTTTTGCTGAAATCTACCAGCTGTAAGCTAGAAAGTGGGGCCTAAAGCTTTATCATTATGGCAGATACAGTTCCGTCTGTTAAAGCAATGGATTATTGAGCATAGACACTCCAGATATTCTGCTGGCCTCAGATCAGTCCATAGTGGCCTCACCGTGAGCGCTGTGTGGACCACTGGCTCAAGAGATTCCAGTACAGACAAGAGTGCCAAGCTAACCTGTGGCACCAAGGACCTGCTGTTTGTGGCCATGCTTCAGTGGCAGGAGTAAAGGCAATGAAGGCCGCTACCAGGACAATCTGAGGTGATTCGACTTCATTGTGCTTTCAAAATGGTAAAAACTCATAAAAAGCTTTGATAGATGGCTACTGGAAATACCTTTTGTGGAAAACACTGCATTCCAGCATAAGAGCCTTATCCCATCTGTGAAACATGGTGGTGGTAGTATCATGGTTTGTTGTTTTGGTGCATCTGGTCCAGGACGGCTCACCATCATTGACGAAGAATGGTTAAATAACAATAAAGTTAATGTTATGGAATGGCCAAGACAAAGTATAGACCTTAATCCAATAGAAATGTTGTGGAAGGACCTGAAGTGAGCAGTTCATGTGAAGAAACCCACCAACATCCACAACTTGAAGTTCAGTACGGAGGAACTGATCAAATTCCTCCAAGCTGATGTGCAGGACTGATCAACAGTTACTGGAAACATTTATGGAGGCACAACAGACACTGAAATCAAAGGTTCCCGTACTTTTACCACTCTTAGATATGACAAATTATATCATTTTCCTCAATAAATAAATGACCAAGTGAAATTTTATCTCATTTGTTTACAGTTCTAAAGGTTTGCTCTGTAACTTTGCACTTTGAGGCTATGGTAACAATATAATTTCAGACACTGAGGTGTACTGTGAGAGTGTGATGTGTTTAAAACGTGCCAGTAACACAGCATCATGATAAACTCGGTTAAGCAACACACACGATCAGTCAGGATTCTGTACCTTGGACTGTTTTATGGTACATCACCTGCTTCCTGTTGATTCCATCTGTCTCAATGCAGCTTTACAAAATATCTAGATTCATAGCCCCAGTGCATAAACCTGTCATGGCAGTGGCAAAGAAAAGCTCCCACAATGTGATGAGGAAAAAACTGTGGAAGGACCAAGAGCCAAAATTAACCCATCCTCCTTGGGAATCTATAGAATATGTAATAATTAAATTTAGACTCATGCATAGAAATGTATTCAAATAGAAATTTAATAGAAATAGAATTGATACAATGATACAAAACATATAGTCTACAATAAAGAATATAAGTATGACTGTGGGCATTAGTTACTCCAGTATAATTGGAGTCACTGCATGTTTTCAAAAAGGAACGGGTTTGGTGGTGTGGCTTCCTAAAGCCAGGTTTGATGGCTGAAAAACTCACCAATAAAACAGAATATGTAGTCAGAGACGTTAGGACTACAGAGTTGACGAACAGAACACAGTGGCAGACCACACAACATACAAAACATCACCAAAAATGATGTATCTCTAGCCTGAGATGGGAAAATCCAGACACAGTAAGTTTAACGTCTCTTTTTTGGATATATAGCAGAACCCGCCAGTTTTGGAATGGCTCCTTTACCAGAGCGAAGGGATAGAGTAAGGGCTCACCTCACCCTCCAGTCCAACAGGTGGTGGAAATGCACCAGTTTATCGGTTGTGAATTGACTGAAGAAGAAGAAGAGGCACGAAGGAGAAGGTCTTCATGAAGTAGATGATTCATTTATCTTATGTTATAGGGCTGTGGGTTATTTCATACACAAGATATTTTCCTGTGGGAGGATTTCAGGTGTTTAACGTCGTTCAGCTTTAAAACACGAGGTAAGAGACACCAAAGCTGCTAAAGCCAGATGTTTACAGATGTAACATGGTCCTTATAAGTAAGAATATTGATTTATTTATTCAAAACAGCAAATATACTAAATGTAAGCAGGGTCACGGTTACAGATATTGTAGATTACAGTCTTTCAAATAGCAAGATATTTTAACAAATAAAACCAGTTCCTGATGAAACTGTGATTTGCCTCCTAACTTACAAACAACAAAGCAAAAAATATCTAGAAGAATAATTGTTAGGTTCTGTACACCGAAAGATCTCCACCAGAACCATATCAGTCCGGTATCATTGATCATTCCAAAATCTTAACTTTATTCTTCTTTAACAGTTCTTTGGTCGAACAACTTATGTGCTTTGCGTCGTTGTCTTGCATGACCCACATTCTCTTGAGATTCAGTTCATGGACAGATGTCCTGATATTTTACTTTTGAATTTGCTGCTATAATTCAGAATTCATTGTTCCATCAAGATGGATCAGATGCAGCAAAACAGCAAACCATGATACTAACACCACCATGTTTCACAGATACTTTCAGGGATAAGGCTTTTCTAATGGAATGCAGTATTTTTTTTTTTTTCCAGACATAACACTACTCATTTAAACCAAAAAGTTCTATTTTGCTGTCATCCGTCCACAAAACATTTCCCAGTTCCTCCTGAACTGTCCATGTGACAGGCAGCAATGTTCTGTTTGGAGAGCAGTGGCTTTCTTCTTGTAACTCTGCCATGCACACCATTGTTGTTCAGTTTTCTCCTGAAGGTGGACTCATGAAAATGGAAATTAGCCAATGTGAGAGAGACCTGTAGTTGGTTAGAAGTTACCCTGGGCTTCTTTGAACTATTTATACATTTTGCTCTTGGAGTGATCTTTGTCGGTCGACCTTTCCTAAAGACAAACAATGGTCTGAAGTTCCTCCATTCGTATACAGTCTGTCTGACTGTGGATTGGTCGAGTCCAAACTCTTTAGAGACGGTTTTGTAACCTTTCCCCTTTCCTTTTCTGAGCTCCTCAGAAGTCTTCTTTGTTGGCATCAGGATATGCTTCCACAAACATGTGTTGTGAAGATCAGGCTTTGATAGATCTCTGTTCTTTAAATATAGCAGGGCGTTGATTAAATCACCTGACTCTGATTTCACCTTCACATTAACTCCTAATCCAAGAGGCTCACATAATTTTACCACTCACAGATATGTAATATTGGGTAATTTTCCTCAATAAATAAATTACAAAATAATAAATGTATTTATCTCATTTGTTTAGTTGGGTTCTCCTTATTAACTTTCCATCTCCTTTCTTTTAACCTTCATTTAGTTTTTGTAGTAAATTTGTGTCTCTGCTGTAAAAAAAAAAAAAAGATTAGTGAACACAATTCGTATTTGTTTGTTCTTCTTATTTATTATTTCAGATTTGTGTACTAATGGAATCAGCTGAAGGCGTATGGAGTTCCATTAGAGAGTCTCAGGTACAGAACCCTGATCTCTCACAGTAATGATTTAGAACAATTTTAGTTGCACTGTAAAAATAATTACTTAACATCAGACTCCAGTGTTACACAGAATAGTGCTAAACCCCCAAAACACCCAGCGAGCAGCATTTCTGTTGGTGGAAACATCTTGTTAATGGAGGTCTGGGATCTGTTCTGGGATTGAAGTGGTTCTTACCCAATATTAGTTAGTTACTTATTAGTATGTTTTTTGTAATAAAGGGGGTGATGAGTTTATTCCTTCTGGCTCTTACCTGACTTACCTAAAGGGACATATGAGCTTGAAAACATATGAGCTTGAGTTGTGGATAAGATTATAGATTGTATTCTCTTTCTTTAAAGCCATTGTACTAAGCACTCATAGCTGTATGTCATTACTTATGTTGTCTAAAACAAAAAGTAAAAAGCATTCACAAACTGAAAAACATTTTAAACAGCTCAGTATTTCAATGCTAAATAAACGTTGTTGTTTGGTCATTAGCTTTCTGAGGATGTGAAAACAGAGTCTTGGCTGACTTCAGATGGAGGAACATTAGGATCTTTGGGACTCGTCACCTCTGGATTACTGATGAAGACTATAAAAGAGGAAGAACCTGATGATAAAGAGTATATCTGTAAGACAACAGGACACATTAGAGCTCAGCCTGAAGCTCAGTAACATTCTCAGTAATAATAATTCTGTTTTTAAACAGCAATACCAGAGACAGTTTTCTAGTGTTTTGTACTTTACATGTTTACTTCTGGAGTTTGTATTTAATTAAAAATGATTGAACTGCAGGTAGAGGAACATCAAGCTCTCTGGAACATATCAGACCTGTGGACCAACAGATTGGAGAAATCCTGAAGAAGCCTGTAAAAGAGGAAGAACCTGATGGTGTTTCCCTCTGTAAGAGAACATGGTGCATAGCCTGGAAATAAATGGAAAACGATCAACTATAGTCTAGAGCTAAAAGTATTTATCAGGATTAAAGTCATGTTACAGTTTTTGTCTTTTCTTCTTCCAGACTGCGAGGACTGCAGAACCTTCTTCATCAACAAGTGTGAGGTTCATGGTCCAGCTCTCTTCATCTCTGATAGCCCCGTTCCCATGGGGGTCACAGATCGAGCCAGACAAACCCTTCCACCTGGTCTAGAGATTGGGGAGTCTGGTATTTCTGATGCAGGTCTGGGAGTGTTTAATAAGGGGGAGACGGTTCCAGTTGGTGCTCACTTCGGACCCTATGAAGGAGATCTGGTAGATAAAGAGGAAGCCATGAACAGTCCATACTCCTGGGTGGTGAGTTATTAGTGGAGAAATATTAAAGGTATGGCAGGTGAGTTCTTATTTCTCAGCACAAACTGGGTTGTTTGGTGGGTTTTTTTGCAGATATATAAGAGTGGGCAGTTTGAGGAATACGTAGATGCTAAAAGAGAGGCACATGCTAACTGGATGAGGTGGGGATTTATTTAACCATTACTTCTACTGTTCTTTATCTGATGGCGATCTCTTCACCTGTCATTCCTTTATTTTCTAACAGGTATGTGAATTGTGCTCGTAATGATGAAGAGAATAATTTGGTAGCATTCCAGTATCGAGGAGGGATTCACTATCGCTGCTGTCGGCCCATCCAATCAGGACAGGAGCTCTTGGTGTGGTATGAAACAGAGTATGCTAAAGATGCTGGCACCACATTCAGCCACCTTTGGAACAAGAAGAGCTCTTTAAACGGTAAGAGTAGTGGTTTTATTTTTGTAGTTGTGAGGTAAAGTAATTAATTTAATGTAATTGGTGTTGAAGAGCACAGTGGATAATCCTATACACTTGAGATCTTAAACCTGGTTCATGTTTCTATTGGAATGTGCGTTAGAAGCCTTAAAATGGTCAGGTGGAAATTCAGATGGGCGAGTTTGAGGCAGTAGAATCCCTCATTGCACCAAACTTTCTTTTCTTTCAAATAGTCAGGACTTGTAGAGGTACAGAACTCTTCATCCTCGTAGTCCCACTGGTATTTCCTCATTTAGAGGAGGAGTCTGGATATGAATGGCGACCATGGTGGTTTTTGGTCATAGAGAACTGTGTAGAGTCTTATAATTTTGGGTCAACTTTGGCCAAATGTAATTCTGACAGTTTTATGGTTATATGGTCGTATTTTGTTGCCGCTCACAGTTTTTTTGTTTGTTTGTTTGTTTTTTCTCCTTTTATACCAGATATGACCAACGCCCTGTCCTTCTCCTGCTCATTGTGTCTATTTTCATTCACAACTCAAATTTACCTCCATAAACACATCAAGAATTGCCACACTGAGGAATATTTGAGAATGCTGAAATCAGGAGAGATTAAATATGAGGATCTGATGCACCCAAGACGAGTCTCTTCCAGAGCAGAAGAAGAAGAAATTTATAATTGCTCCAAATGTGGAAAGAATTTTAGTCAACACAGTTATTTTAAAACGCACCGCTGCATTAACTCAGTGAAGTTGCATCACTGCTCACAGTGTGATAAGAGTTTTACCAAACAGGCTCGTCTCAAATTGCACCAGCTCGTTCATAATGGGGAAAACCCTTTAAAAAATGGTTTTACTCAGAAGACATTACTTCAAGCCCACCGACACGTTCATGTCGTAGATAAGCCGCATCTCTGCTCGGAGTGTGGAAAGAGCTTCCGTATAATAGAATATCTTAAGCGACACCAGCTCATTCACACTGTAGAGAAGCCGTATCACTGCTCAGAGTGCGGGAAAAGCTTTAGCCGCCTAACATTTTTCCAAGCACACCAGCGCATTCACACTGGAGAGAAGCCACATCACTGCTCAGACTGTGGAAAGAGCTTCCTTAGGATGAATCACCTTAAGCAACATCAGCGCATTCACACCGGAGAGAAGCCATTTCACTGCTCAGACTGTGGAAAGAGCTTCCTTAGGATGGATCACCTTAAGCAACATCAGCCCATTCACACTGGAGAGAAGCCATTTCATTGCTCGCAGTGTGGGAAAAGCTTTACCCACAGAATTCAACTCCATAAACATCGTCGCATTCACGCCGGAGCAAACAGTTTCAGTGCTCAGAGTGTGGGAAGAGCTTTAGCGAGAAACGTAGTTTCACAAGACACCAACAGATTCATGATTGAATGAATCAAATTGACTCCTCATTTGTTTCTCGTAAACTACCACACTGAAATGTGTTCAGAACATCAAACACTAGACCTCCTCATAAAACAGATGTGCATTTACTTACCTAATGGTGCATAGAAGTAAGCCATCTCAGGAAGAGTTTCTAAAGAAGAAATCCGCATACTGTACATGTACTGCGAGTTTCTGATCCATGTTATCCAGCATGACTTCCAAATATTCCAAAAACCATATTGTGATTTTACTGAATGCTTGTTATTGTAATGAATTGCTCCCATGAAGACTCAATGGGGTTTGGGTCAGCTGATTGTGGAGGAAAAACCATGGCAGTAATTTTATGATCATATAGTTGTTAGATTAGAATGTTTTATTTATAGTAAAATATATTTGGAAATACAGAAAATGGGCATTGTATGTGAATCATGTGCTTGCCTGATTCTTCTCACACTTACAAGTTTCACTTTCACCATCTTGTAGGATTGCTACAGGAGTTCCTCAGAGATCAGTTCTTGGTCCACTCCTGTTTTCCCTGTACACTGTCTTTGGTCTCAGTGATTAGAACCTATGGCTTCTCATAACACTGTTACGTGGATACTCCACTTCACTTTTCATTCCCTCCATCCACCTCCCAAATCTCAAAACTTGCATCTGACTGCCATTCTGATGCCTCTTCCTGGATGACAAACACCACATGAAGCTCTATACTGAGCTGATCTAACTCCCAGCAAATAACTCCACAACACTGGATTTCTCAATAATCACTGTTCATCTGGTACTCACTGCAGAAAGTCTTGGATTCTGGAAAAGTCACCGTTTTTCTAGTCACATCACAACAATCATGTTTCAGTTTCCTGCTGCAGTGTCCTCTCTGGTGTAAGGAGCTTCCCGCACCAGCCAGATGTCTGAAGCCTTGCCTCTTCAAACAATACCTAGAAGTTTTCTATCCTTTAGAATTTTTTTGTATTTATTTTGTATGCATTTGAACTTATTCTCAAACTCGTACTATTTGTTGTTACATGTGACCTTAACATCATAGTTGTTTGTTAGTCTCTGATTGGCATTAGTTTCTGGTCTGACTGGGAATGAGCTGTACATTTTGTAATTCACAGTACTTGCTGAATATACTGTACATCCATTAGGCATCTATAATATCCCAGTGCACTGCTGATTATATTATATACTAAAAGAAACAGATGAAAATAGTCTAAAACAAAAAGGAACAGAGCATTTGAACTGTAGTCGGAATCATAAAGTAGCTCGGCAGAACTATTTCAATTACCTGCATTATACAGTCTGGGCCAGCAGAGTAGAGGAATTGATGGCTCGACCCGCTATTCAGTCCCGTAGGTGGCGATAACTACCTGTTAGTTGGGTGTCAAGAAGGAAGACAAAGCACCAGGTACAGTGGATATGTTTAATTTAGATTGTAGGTCTGTTGTTTATTTCATATCCTGTATATGTTTAGTGGAGCTGATGGAGTTACAATAAAAAATATGTTTTACTGTTTGAGGATTTCAGGGGTTTTAACTTCATTCAGTTTTAAAATACGAGGTAAGTGACACTAAAGCTGCTAAAGCCAAAGGTTTACAGTGCTAACATAATCCTTATAAGTAAAAATATTGATAGCTTGGCAGTTAGGGTACTGGACTATGGACCAGAGCATCCAGGGTTCAAATCCCACTTCTGCCTGGCCTTTCACAGCACCAGGACTTCCTGCAATGTCCGTTGTTTATCTTCAGGTATTCGAAAAATGGTATCATAGTGTTTCCCAACCTTTTTGAGCCACAGCACATATTTTACATTTGAAAAATCACAAGGCACGCCACCATCAAAGTTGTCACAAAAAAGTATATTTATTGAAATATAATGAAAATTTAGTCTCAATTTACTTACTCTGTGTGAAACCTGGGCCTGTTTAGTTGAACACAAAGCTGTTATATTACTGACCTCTAGTAGAAGAGAATGTAATTGTTCTGTCTTTCACTACACGCTGCTGGCCTCGTGTACCGATCAGGGAAAATTGGAATCTTCCACGGCAGACCTGATGATTTCTCACGACACGCTTGTATGCCGCGGCACATTGGTTGGGAAACACTGTCCTAGGTGCTTGCATTGGTATTCCAGCTGGATCATAGTGTTGCTAGGGAATCTGTTACTTATGAAAGATGGTTGAGTGGTCATGATTTATGAAACTGTAGTTGAGATGCGTTACCTTAATTGTTACCAAATTTTACTAACAAAAAATTAGAGAGAGTCTGTATTTTCCTTGTAGCATTATTTTTTCTTTTGTTATTAGCTTTGTGAGGATATGAAAATGGAGACTTGGACAACTTCAGATGGAGGAACATCAGGCTGTTTGGGACCTACGGGGTTGTTGAAACCTATAAAAGATGAAGATCCTGATGATGAGGATTATATCTGTAGGATTGTTTTTTTTAGTTTTGCCTGTCACTTTATCTTTTTTTTCGAGAAATGGCCATCACCCAGTTCTTCTCCTGCTCATTGTGTCTGTTTTCCTAGATATCTCAAATTTACATCCATGAACACATTGCCACCAAGAGTAATACACGAGAATGCTGCAATCAGGAGAGATTAAATATGGTGATCTGTTAAACCCTAAACCATACTCTTCCAGACCCAAAGAAGAAGGGGAAATTTACAACTGCTCAAAATGTGGAAAGATTTTTAGTGAACAAAGTTAATGTAAAACACACCACTGCATTCAGTCAGTGAAGCTGCATCACTGCTCACAGTGTAGTAAGACTTTTACCAAATTGTCCTGACACAAATCACACCAGCTCATTCATACAGTAGAAAATGGCTTACTTTCAAGAACACCAACTCGTTCATGCAGTAGTGAACTGGTATCAATGCTCACAGTGTGGGAAAGGGTTTACTCGTGAGAGTTCTCTCGATCGTCACCACCTCATTCACACCGACGAGAAACCGTTTCACTGCGAAGAGTGTGGAAAGGACTTCACTAAGTTCAAAAGCCTTAAACAGCACCAGAGGATTCATACAAGTGTGAAGCCATTTCACTGCTCAGAATGTGGAAAGAGCTTCCGTAGGATGCATCACCTTAAACAACACCAACGCATTCACACCGGAGAGCAGCCGTATCGCTGTTTACAGTGTGGAATGAGTTTTGCTCATATAGCTCAACTTCATCAACATCGTTGTGTTCACACCGGAGAAAAAATGTGAGAAAGGTAGTTCCACAGAACTCCAGCAGATTCATGAATGAATTAATAATGTTTGTCTCCAAGGAAACAGGCAGAGCTTTTGCTGGAATCTACCAGCTGTAAGCTAGAAAGTGGGCCCTAAAGCTTTATCACTATGGCGGAAACAGTTCCGTCTGTTACAGCAATGGAGTACTGAGCATAGACACTCCAGATATTCTGCTGGCCTCAGATCAGTCCATAGTGGCCTCACCGTGAGCGCTGTGTAGACCACTGGCTCAAGAGATTCCAGTACATACGAGAATGCCATGCTAACCTGTCTCACCAAGGGACCTGCGGTTTGTGGATATGCTTCAGTGGCAGGAGTAGAAGTCCGCTACCAGGACGATCTGAGGTGATTCAACTTCATTGACCCACTGTGTTCTCAAAATTTTAAAAATCTCAAAAAAAGTTTTGATAGATGGCTACTGGAAATTCCTTTTGTGGAAAACACTCAATTCCATCATTAGACCCTTATCCCATCTGTGAAACGTGCTGATGTGCAGGATTGATCAACAGTTACCCGAAACATTTATGGAAGAACACCAGATACAAAACTTTAGGTTCCTGTGCTTTAACCACTCTCAGATATGACATATATCATTTTCCTCAATAAATAAATGACCAAGTATAATTTTATCTCATTTGTTTACAGTTCTAAAGGTTTGTTCTGTAACTTCACAATTTGAGGCTATGGTAACAATATAATTTCAGACACTGAGGTGTACTGTGAGAGTGTGATGTGTTTAAATCCGGCCAGTAACACAGCATCATGATAAACTCGTTTAAGCAACACACACAATCAGTCAGGATTCTGTACCTGGGACTGTTTTATGGTACATCACCTGCTTCCTGTTGTTTCCATTATAACTTCCATTTTTATAGTATATACAGTACTTTTTACAGTCTCTTAATCGTTTCCTTTTATTGGCAGATCATATTTTTTGTCGCTAATTTTTATTTATGGATTGAAGTTCATGGATTTCCACTGTGATTGTAGCAATTAGCCATTAGCTAATTACCAGAGTCATGTAATTTTGGCTTCAGATTTTACTGTAGTGCATTTTTTAAATAATTTTTTTTTTGGGACTTTGTTTTTTGTGACTCTTTGTATTAGCTTTCCATTGACAGTTTAATCAAGAAGTGCATTGGACCATCGGCTGAACCAGATCTTCAATCAGCACCCCACAACACCACCTGAAGCTAAGTACCTTTAATTAATTAATTGTATTAACATGGGTTCTGTTGCGCTTGTTCCCTGTGCCGAGTGTGGCATGTTCAGCTATTCTTCCTCCTCCATTAGTTTAAATTTAATTTGTGATTGGTGTAGGCTTGTAGCTAATCTGATGGAGAAGATTGTAGTTTTAGATGTGTACATCCAGACATTAGAGAAGGCCAGCTCAGCTTCTAGTTTAGCAGATCTTTATGCCAAAGGTGAAAGTAGTGCCCCTGTTCTGGCAGCACCCTCGAAGCACTGCAAGTGGGTGACGGTTCAGCGACATTGTCATAAGGCTAGTCCACGAGAGCACCACTTTTTACCTGTTCACGTGTCCAACAGGTTTACCCTCCTCAGTGATACACTCACTTAGCAGTCTGTGGAAAGAGCTCTGGTCATAGGTGACTATTTTACGACACTTGAAATTAACTACCCCTTTAGGGACCCCTTTAGGGTTACATGTATCCTGGGAGCTATCTAGACTATCCACAGCCAGGCTTAACCAACTGTCTGCTGGTAGCCATGCACCGTCACCCAGAACTAACTGTTAACTGAGGAACCCAAACCAGATCAGCAGGCTGACAACGACCAGATAAGTAAATAATGTTTATTGGACAATAAGGCCCGGGGAAGAAACCGGTCACATATGCTTAAGCAATTTGAGGCAAACTGAAGAAGGGTGGATTACTTGTACTCGACGTGTAGTGGGATGTTACGTGCCGAGAGTCAGACAACTTGACCGGGAGAGAGGGGAGGGCTGGGTCTTCGGTGGCAGTTTTCTGAGTCCTGGGCAGCGCCACAGGCCTTGAAGAGCGCGGACCTGGTTGTCTTCCAGACTTTGCAGCATCGGTGTAGGTGGTGGGTGACAGAGGGGACCGTGATGTTGATCTCCAGGTCCGGGATGAGAGAGGGGAGATACCCAGAGAAGCCCCGAAGAGGATGAGGCCCGTGGCGGAGTTGATCAATATATTGTGGGGATATTCTGCCCAGGCCGGCAGGGAGCTCCACTTGGAAGGGTCTTGGCGGGAAGGCAGCATTGAGCGGCCTCTATTTCCTGGTTGGCCCCCTTGGCCTGCCCATTGGACTGCGGGTGGAATTCCAAGGTGAGGGTTACTGTGGCTCCAAGGGCCTTGCAGAGTGACTGCCAGACTTGGGAGATGAATTGGGACCCCTGGTCCAACACCATGTCCAGAGGGATGCCGTGGATCTGAAATACCTGGTCGAAAAGGATCTTGGCCATTTCAGCAGCCGAGGGGAGCTTGGCTAAGGTGATGAGGCGAACGGGCTTGGAAAAGCAATCCACCACCTTGAGAATGACGGTTTTACCATCGGACACGGGGAGCCCTGTGATGAAGTCGGCAGCATTGTGCGACCAAGGGCGGCCCGGGGTGGAGAGAGGCTGCAGGAGCTGGTGAGAAGCTTTGTTGCGGACACAGGTGGTGCAGGCTGCCACGACGTCCTTAGTGTCCATCAGTAGGCCGCCAGAAGTACTACTGGAGGATGGCTAAGATGCGGCGGTGCCCAGGGTGTCCTGGAGTCATGGGCCCACTGGAGGGTGGCAGTCCGGGCCGAGGCGGGCACGTAGAGGTAATTGCGAGGTACACCCCCCGGGTCAGGCTTGGTCCCCTGCGCCTCCTTGATTGTCCGTCGGATCTTCTAGGAGAAGTGAGCGACCAGGCGATCCAAGGGCAGGATGGTGTCCGGATGCTTCGTGGGACCTTCGAGGGAGAACTGGCACGAGAGGGGGCGTCTGGTTTGACGTTACACATCCCGGGTCGATATTTGAGAGTAAAACCGAACTTGGGCAAAGAAGAGGGCCCACCTGGCCTGCCGAGAGTTCAGGCGCTTGGCGGACTTTATGTAGAAGAGGTTGCGGTGATCTGTCCAGACCAGGAAGGGTTGTTTTGAGCCCTCCATCCAGTGTCTCCACTCTTCCAATGCCAATTTGACTGCCAGCAGTTTGCGATTGTCCACATCGTAATTCCTCTCTGCAGCGGACAGGCGTTTGGAGAAGAAGGCGCAGTGGTAAAGCTTGTTGTCTGGGGCAACACGTTGTGAGAGGACTGCTCCCACGCCGGTGTCCGAGGCATCCACTTTCATGATGAACTGGTGGGATGGGTCCGGCTGCACGAGGATGGGGGCTGAGGTAAAGAGTCCCTTGCCCGATCTGCCTCCAGCATCCATTTGAAAGGGACCTTAGTGGAGGTGAGTTGAGAGAAGGGGGCTGCCACCTTGCTGTAATCCCAGATCAAGCGGCGGTAAAAGTTAGTAAAGCCCAGAAATCGCTGTAATTCTTTTCGCCCCAGGGGAATAAGCCACTCTGCGATGGCACAAATCTTCTCTGGATCCGCCTTGATGCTGCCCCTCTCAATAATGAAGGTGACTGTGTCCACATGGAACTCGCACTTCTCAGCCTTGACGAACAGCCTGTTCTCCAGGAGGCGAACCAGCAGCTGGCAAACGTGTGTGACGTGTTCGTCTACCGGGCGAAGATGAGAATGTCATCCAGGTAGACGAAAACGAACCTTTTGAGATAATCCCTGAGCACATCGTTCACCAGGGACTGGAAGACTGCCGGGGCGTTGGTGAGTCCGAACGGCATCACACGGTACTCAAAGTGGCAGTCTTCTACTCGTCCCCCTCCTTAATGCATACCAGATGGTGGGCGTTCCTAAGATCAAGCTTGGTGAAGATGGTAGCTACCTGGAGCAGGTCAAACATGGTAGAGATGAGCGGAAGAGGATACCGGTTGCGCCTAGTAATGCTGTTCAGGTAGTCGAGGCAGGGGCGCAGAGTTCCATCCTTCTTGGTGACGAAGAAGAAACCGGCCCCCAGGGGAGAGGAGGAGGGCCGGATGAGGCCATTGGCCAGGTACTCTGTGATGTACTCCTCCATCGCCTCCCTCTCATCTCAGGAGAGTTGGTAAAGGCAGCTGGTGAGCAAGGACGCGCCAGGGAGCAGGTCCATAGCACAATTGTATGGCCTGTGAGGGAGCGGGCTCTTGGCGCGGTCCCTGCTGAATACTGGGCTATGGTCCTGGTACTGTCGTAGTACTCCGGAGAGGTCCAAAGTCTCTTCGGGCTGAGAAGTGCGAGGGAGACCCGTGGAGGCCGAAAGGAGGCAATGCTGGTGGCAGAACTTGCTCCAGCTCGTGATCCTCCCTTCCTTCCAGTCAATGGTGGGCCAACCAAGGGTGGCCGAGGAGCAACGGCGTCTTGAGAGAGGAGATGTTAGCGAATGAAATAGCTTTGTGGTGGTTTCCTGACAACACCAGTGGCAAATGGAGGGTTCGGTGGGAGATCCCGCGATGAGTCTGCTGTCCAAGGCATAAGCCTGCGTGGGCAGGTGCCCAGCTGGGCCGCGAGGTCTCTGTCCAGAAGATTCTCCTCAGCTCCCAAGTCCACCAGAGTGTCCACGATGCAGGTGCACCCAGGCAGGTACAGCTTGGCAGAGAGCGTGAGAAAGGGTCAGCTGGTTCCAGGGGGTTTTGCTTGCTTACTTGCTTGGACCCCCGGGTTCACTGATGAGCTCCGTCTTTTGGGCACAATGGGCAATTGTGGATAGCGTGGTCAGAACACCCACAGTAGAGACACAGGCCCTCCTTCCTGAGCCGGGTGCGTTCAGCAGTAGAGCGCATGGGCTCGAGTTCTTCAACCCTGCTGGGACCTGAAGTCGAGGGGGATGGCAACTCCGATGCAGCGGACCTGGGGGATGAGATTGCCTGGACTGGACATGAGGCCCTCTCTAGCCTGCGTGTATGGAGGCATCGGTCCAGGCAAACGACCAAGTCAACCATAGCCTGTAGGTTGCTGGCTTCATCCCTGACTGCCAACTCGTCCTTAAGGCATTCAGATAATCCGGACTGGAAAAATTTGCACAATGCGGGTTTATTCCATCCGGAGTCCACGGCCAACGACAAAAACTGCACGGCATAGTCAGAGTCTGACCGGGAGCCCTGTTGAAGGCTGTGAGACGACTCAATGCCACTTCCCTATGGCTAAGGCGGTCGAAGACTGCCCCGAACAGCTGAAGGATGTCGACATACGAGAACATCTCAAAACTCCTCTGAGTGAGCACGGCCTCAGCACATTTCAAGGCCCTACTCCGAAGGAGGCCAACGACATACGCGACCTTGTTAGCATTCAAGACAAAGGCTGAAGGGTGGTGGTAGAATACCAAGCGCTCTGCATCAGGAAACCTCATCATCTGTCGAGGTCACCAGCGTAGGACTCAGGAGGATTGTGGGGGAACAGCACAGTTGAGGTCTGGGGCCCAGGGCTCAGACTTGAAGAAAAAGGTGAGGGCCACCCAGTAAGAGAATTCAGAGGGGCAGAGGAATCCCGAGTACTGCTGGGGGGTGGGGAAGTCTCTAATAGTGGGGATGTTTCTAATAGTGAGGTAAGGAGCTTGCATGGCTCCAGCCATGCTTGCTGGTGATCTAAGGTAATCCTTACGGGGAGTGAGTTGGCGGTCTGCTGATTCGCGGGTTACATATTGACCAGATTTTTCTTTTAGGCTGGGATCTAAGATCCCACAGCAAGTTAATTGAGGAACCCAAGAGCAGATCAGCAGGCTGATAATAACCAGATAAGTAAATAATGTTTATTGGACAATGAATGAAGGAATAGTGGAAACTTAAACTGGTGGGAGAGACGGGGTCGGAAGCTGGGTTGAGTGAAAGACCAGCGAGGCGTGCGAGGAGTGCGGCGGCAATGCGAGCGAGACTCCCACGAAAGGACTGGAGCCCTTGAAATGCGGCGGTGGTCCAGGAAGCATGCAGGAATGCAGTCGGGATAATCTAGGAACTAGAGAGGAAGAGAATCGGTTGTAAGTACCAGTGGAGTGAAATAAAACAGGCATGAGAACCTAGAGACAAACAAGTCAAATCAAGTCAACTCAAGT
Organism: Ancistrus triradiatus; assembly: GCA_025084515.1. Lineage (NCBI taxonomy): Eukaryota > Metazoa > Chordata > Actinopteri > Siluriformes > Loricariidae > Ancistrus > Ancistrus triradiatus. The sequence continues at coordinate 125,954 of JAJAGP010001544.1, read as the reverse complement.
CAGACTTATTTCTATAGCGCTTTTTACAATAGAGAATCATCAAGTCAAGTCAAGAGCACAGTCTATTAACAGTCACAGATGCCATGTGTAGCATGAGACCCCGGCAGCATTAGCTATAGCAGCATAACTATAAAGAGGAGAACTGGTAGGCAACACAGCCAAGAGGGATCACATGAGACATCAGCAACCCCATGGTAGGCAGAAGACAGCACCCCAACGTCTCTGATCACCATAAGACTCTTTGACTATGAACCCCCAGCTCTGCCCTTATTCTAAGGCAAGGATGCATGAGTCAAGATCAAGAGGACCGAAGCCCAGTTCAGCCAGACCGCCCACCTGACACTCCTGGCTAACGGACAAGGCAGGCAGGCAGGTCAGACATGACTCCAGACTCCGGCCCCAGTGACCCAAGCCATGCATCCTGGTCTAAATCTAGTCAAAAGCCTGCGCAAATAGGTATGTCTTTAGCCTAGACTTAAAATTTTGGAGCGTGTCTGAGTCTCGAACGAAAGTGGGAAGTTTTATTCCATAGTTGGGGGCAATGTATGAGAAGGCCTCTCCCCCTGCTGTGACTTTTTTAATTCTAGGAACTAAAAGAAGTCCTGTTTACCTGCGAATGATGTAGACGAGTTGGATTGTAAAACTCTAAGACTTCTACGAGTTCACTCAGATAATGTGGGGCCAGGCCATGTATAAGTTATAAGAACTATTTTGTAATCAATGTGGAATTTCACTGGTAACCAGTGTAGTGATGATAGAACAGGAGTGATATGATGAAATTTTCTAGTTCGAGTTAGCACTCGGGCGGCTGCATTCTGAACTAATTGAAGTTTATTTATGGATTTACTAGAGCATCCAATAAGTAAGCGTTACAGTAATCCAACCTTGAGGTTATAAACGCATGAACAAGTTTCTCTGCATCATTAAAAGATAGGATATTTCTAAGTTTAGAGATATTATGTAATTGAAAGAAAGCAATTCGAGTGATGCTGCTAATGTGCGCATCAAAGGAGAGAGATCTGAATCAAATTTGACCCCTAGTTTTTTTACAGACCGACTGGGAAATACTGGACAGCCATCTAGATTTAGGATAGATGTAGCCAACCTGTCTCTCAAGGCCTTGGGTCCGACTAATAGAACCTTAGTTTTATCTGAGTTAAGTAAGGGAAAATTAAATAACATCCAATCTTTTATTTCCTTTACACAGTCCTCAATTTTGTTGATTGTAAGGTTGTCATTAGTTTTGGCTGATATGTACAGCTGTGTATCATCTGTATAGCAGTGGAAACTATTCCATGTTTACGAATAACTGAGCCTAGTGGCAGCATGTACAGAGAGAATAAAAGCGGGCCAAGCACTGACCCCTGAGCCACGCCATACTTCACTTTTGAGACATTAGACCTTAGATTATTTATATGAACAAACTGGTACCGGTCGGTTAAGTAGGATTTAAACCAAGAAAGTGCTAATCCCTTAATACCTACAGTATTTTCTAGTCTGTTTAGCAAAACATCATGATCTATAGTGTCAAATGCTGCACTTAAATCTAACAGAACAAGAAAATAAACACATCCCTTATCTGAGGACATTAACAAGTCATTTAGTACTCTAATTAATGCTGTTTAAGTACTATGATGGGGCCTGAAGCCAGACTGAGATGTTTCATAAATACCATTCCTTTGGAGGTAACTGCAGAGCTGCTGATAGACAGCTTTTTCTAAGATTTTGGACAGAAATAGTAGATTTGAAATTGGTTTATAATTAGATATAACACAAGGGTCAAGATTGGCTTTTTTAATCAGTGGTTTGATAACGGCACACTTAAAGGATTTGGGCACATAACCTAAGGTAAGGGATGAATTTAAAATAACTAACACTGGCTCTATAATACTAGGTATTACTTCTTTGAGTAAATGTGTAGGAATTGGATCTAATAAACATGTTGATGACTTAGACGAGCTGATCAGTGCGGATAGTTCAGTATTAGTAATTGGGGTAAAAGATTCTAATCTCGATTTACATCTCATTAAACAGATCTTCTCTGGTCTTCACTAGTGCTGCATCTGGAAGGTTGCTGAATAGTTTGGTGATGTGTTGAGCATCAAGTTTGATGCCTAATGTTTTTTATCTTATCATTAAAGAAAGTCATGAAATCATTACTGTTAAAACAGAAAAGATACTCAGTACACTAGCGCTAAAACGCTAAGGAGAAAGCTTAAACACAAGCTGTAGAAACAGCGAAGATACAAGCTAATGGTAGAGCTAAAGCTAGCGTTGCCAGGTACCATGTAGGTGACAGAATAATCTGGTAGATTTCAGGAGATCTGTTGGTGATTAAATAGAGAGCGAAGATGAAGGAAGATGAGGAGCAAGTGTGGAGAGGAGTGGCGAATCCGGAACGGCAGCCAACCAATCTCTGTGGGAGCAAGCACAACACAAGAACGCCACACTCGGGAAACGTAAAGAAACATCAAGGGACCATGATAAAATGATGAGAACGGGAACCAGCAGGGACGACCCATAGCAAATCCTAACACATTCTAATGGTCGTGGGGGTGGCGAAGACACAATTTTTGACAAAGTGCTAGGTGTTACTGCTAAATCTTATTACAAGGCTAGTTTGTTTGAAATACTGATTTTTAATGTAACTGGTCCATCGTTATTACATTTACAGCATTTAGCAGACGCCCTTATCCAGAGCGACTTACAATTGATACAATCTTACAATCCAAGCAATTGTGGGTTAAGAGCCTTGCTCAAGGACCCAACAGTGGCAGCTTGGCAGATATGGGATGTGAACCCTGGACCTTCTGGTCCAGAGTCCAGGACCTTAACCACTAGTTATGCAAGTCAGAACCCCACTCTTTTCAGCTTGTCACTATTTGCAACCCTCCTTATTCAGAATTTCTTCATGAATTGGCTAACTTTCTTTCATGCTTAGTACTTTCAACATATGAAGCTTTAATTGTAGGTGATCTTAATACTCACTTTTACAATGAGCAGGATCCACTTAAAATTTTCTTTTGAGTCTATTTTAGAATCCATGAGTATCACTCAGAATGTGATGGGTCCAACTGTAATCATATTTTAGATCTTATATTAACATTTGGTATCAATATAGATAAACTTGATGTTTTCCCACAAAGTGATTTTGATTTCTGATCCACACATCATCACCCCTCCGGTCTTCTCTTACATCTACTGTGCAATATTTCCATTTATTACTGACACCTTGTTAGATTTCACTATTGTGCAACATTTGTATAATGTGGAATAACATTACTCTCAGTACCTACATCCTTTATTGTGCAATATTGGATAATGTGCAATAGCAACTTAATTTTAACAGTTATCTATTTATTACCTCATATTTATGCAACAGTTGTACCATTTCTTTTGTGCTGTATCTTTGTATGTGTTGCACTGTAAAAAAAGTGGCTTTTAATCTCATTGTACATACATATAGTGACAATAAAGGCATTCTATTCTATTCTATTTTTTAGCATTTGAGCTAATTGTAATAAATAAAATCCTACTGCCTCATTATCTCAGCAAACGCACCATTACATCTACTACTACAGCTGCATTTATTAATAACCTACCAGACTTAAAATTTAATACATCTACGGCGCCCAGTCATCTCAATTGTGTAAATGACCAATCAGATGTGTGTTTTGCTCAACCTTGGATATGATCAAACGCATTAGGGGAAAAAAAAAGGCTAACACATTGGTATAATGACCACACCCATACCTTAAAGCAAATAACCAGAGTTTAGAATGCAAGTGGCAACATAGTAAATTGGAGGTATTTAAGATTGATGGGAGGGATAGCATGGCAGAGTATAAGCATGCCCTCACTAAAGCTAAAGCTGCATATTTTTCCTCAATCATAGAGAAAAATAAGAATAATCCTAGATTTCTCTTTAATACAGTGTCTAAATTAACTAAAATCCCTAAAGAATGTGACTCTCACGTTCTGCTTAATTTTAACAGTAATGATTTCATGACTTTCTTTAATGATATGATAGAAACGATTAAAACTCGAAGCTCTTCACATCACCAAACCATTGAGCAACCTTCCAGAAGCAGCGCTAGTGTAGACATCTATTTAATTAGCTGTAAATCAAGATTAGAATTTTTTACCCCAATTACTAATACTGAACTATCCGCACTGATCAGCTTGTCTAAGTCATCAGCGTGTTTATTAGATCCAATTCCTACACGTTTACTCAAAAAAGTGATACCTAGTAATATAGAGTCACTGCTTATTATTTTAAATTCATCCCTTACCTTTGGTTATGTGCCCAAATCCTTTAAGTGTGCCATTATTAAACCACTGATTAAAAAAGCCAATCTTGACCCTTGTGTGATATCTAATTATAGACAAATTTCAAATGTACCTTTTCTCTCCAAAATCTTAGAAAAAGCTGTCTATCAGCAGCTCTGCAGTTACCTCCAAAGGAAGGGTATTTATGATACATTTCAGTCTGGCTTCAGGCCCCATAATAGTACTGAAACAGCATTAATTAGGGTACTAAATGGTTTATTAATGTCCTCAGATAATGGATGTGTTGTTAGATTTCAGTCCAGTATTTGACACTATAGATCATGATGTTTTGAATAGACTAGAAAATACTGTAGGTGTTAAAGGATTGGCACTTTCTTGGTGTAAATCCTACTTGACTGACCAGTACCAGTTTGTTCATGTAAATAATCTACGCTCTAAGCTCTCCAAAGTGAAGTACGGCGTGCCTCAAGGGTTTGTGCTTGGCCCACCGTTATTCTCTCTGTACATGCTGCCATTAGGCTCAATATTCAGAAATATGGCATTAGTTTACACTGCTGTGCAGATGATACACAGCTGTACATATCAGCCAAACCAAATGACAGTCTTACAATCAGCAAAATTGAGAACTGTGTAAAGGAAATAAAAGATTGGATGTCATTTAATTTTCTCTTACTTAACTCAAATAAAACTGAGGTTCTATTAGTGGGACCCAAGGCTGTGAGAGACAGGTTGGCTACATCTATCCTAAATCTAGATAGCTGTTCAGTATTTCCCAGTTGGTCTGTAAAAAACTTAGGTGTCATTTAGGACCTTGGTTGGGTCCCTTTTTGAGTCTTGGTCCTCCCAAGGTTTCTTCCTCATAACATTTAGGGAGTTTTCCTTGCCACGGTCGCCCTAGGCTTGCTCAATATGGGACTGGACGTAGATATTAGGAGATAATCTAAACTTGTAAAGTTGCTTTGAGACAATGCTCCATTGCAAAAAGCACTATATAAATAAATCTGACTTGACCTGACTTGACTTGATTCAGATCTTTCCTATCTCCTCTGATGAGCACATTAGCAACGTCACTTGAATTCCTTACTTTCAACTAAGTAACTAAGTAATATATACACTTAGAAATATCCTCTCTTTTAATGATGCTGAGAAACTGGTTCATGCGTTTATAACCTCACGGTTGGATTACTGTAATGCTTTACTTACTGGATGCTCTAATAAATCTATAAATAAACTTCAATTAGTTTAGAATGCAGTGACTCGATTGCTTAATTGAAACATATCAGTCCTGTTCTATCATCACTACACTGGTTATCAGTTAAATTCCGCATTGATTATAAAATACTTCTTATAACTTATAAAGCTCTACATGGCCTGGCCCCACTTACCTGGAGTGAACTCGGAGGCTTACAATCCAACTTGTCTACTTTGTTAGCAGGGTGCAGGACTTCTTTTAGTTCCTAGAATTAAAAAAGTCACAGCAGGGGGAAAGGCTTTCTCATAAATGGCCCCCCAACTATGGAATAAACTTCCCACTTTTGTTTGAGACTCAGACACTCTACAAATTTTTAAGTCTAGGCTAAAGACATACTTATTTACGCAGGCTTTTGACTATATTTAGACTGGGATGCATGGCTCGGGTTACCGGGGACAGAGTCTGGAGTCATGTCTGGCCTTCTTGTTTTGTCATGCCTTGACCCTTTAGCCGGGAGTCTCTGGTGGATGGTCTGGCTGAGCTGGGCTTCAGTCCTCTTGATCTAAACTTGTGCATCCGTACCTTAGACTAAGGTCAGAGCTGGGGATTCATAGTCAAAGAGCCTTCTGTTGATCAGAGACGTTGGGTTGCCGATGTCTCATGTGATCCCTCTTGGCAGTGTTACCTTCTGGTTCTTCTTTTTCTGGTTATGCTGCTATAGCTAATGCTGCCGTAGTGTCATGTTACACGTGGGATCAGTGATTGTTTATAGAAACTGTGCTCTTAATCAGTAACTAATTACATTTTCTCTTTTCTTTTCGTGCTGTGTTTCGGTACCAGTTCCAGCCCCATACATGATGTTCATCCGGTTCAACTTCACTCAAGTTGTTTCCGTCATCAGCTCCAGCCCCATCATACCTGGGCCACCAGAGGGCAGTAACTCTCTCCCTCCTCCGGCTGGGGACGAAGTGCTGCCAAGGATTCTCCTGCTTAGACTCAAGATCCTACTGTAGAGTGACTCTGTGTATCAGACTACATAATGGCGATATGCATATTCTACATTATTTAGTTTGAACTATCACTATAAAATGTATTTTTAATAATAGTTGCTAAATTAGTTTCATTTTTACATTTACCATCTACGCCACCCAAGGAGGACGGGTCCCTTTTAGAATCTTGGTCCTACCAAGGTTTCTTCCTTATAACGCTTAGGGAGTTTTTCCTTGTGACTGTCACCCTAGGCTTTCTCAATTTGGGATTGGACGTAGATATTAGAGGATAATCTAAAATTGTAAAATTTCTTTGAGACGATGCTCCATTGTAAAAAGCCCTATATAAATAAATCTTACTTGACTGCAGGTTTTCAAACAGAAACAGGTTGGGTGGTGTGGCTTCCTCAAGCCAGGTCTGAGGCCTGAACATTTCACTAATAAAACAGAATATGTAGTCAGAGACTTTTGGACCACAGAGAGAGCACACAACATACAAAACATCACCAAAAATTATGTATCTATAGCCTGAGATGTGAAATTCCCGACACAGAATGTTTAACATTTTTTTTGGATATATACCAGAAAGGGAAAGAGTAAGGGCTTGAAAGGCTCACCTCACTCTCCAGTCCAATAGGTGGTGGAAAAGCACCATTTTATCTGTTGTCAATTTGCTCAAGAAGAAGAGGCACGAAGAAAAAGCTGTTTAAACAGTAGATGATTTATTTATCTTATGTTATAGGGCTGTGGGTTATTTTATACACAAGATATTTTCCAGTGGGAGGATTTCAGGTGTTTAAAGTCGTTCAGCTTTAAAACCCGAGGTAAGAGACACTAAAGCTGCTAAAGCCAAATGTTTACAGATGTAACAGGCTCTTTATAAGTAAGAATATTGAATTGATTTGTTCGTTCAAAACAGCAAATATACTAAATGTAAGCAGGGTCACGGTTACAGATATTGTAGATTACAGTCTTTCAAATAGCAAGACATTTTAACAAATAAAACCAGTTCCTGATGAAACTGTGATTTGCCTCCTAACTTACAAGCAACAAAGCAAAAAATATTGATTGAATAATTGTTAGGTTCTGCACACCGAAAGATCTCCACCAGCATCATATCAGTCTGGTATCATTGATCATTCCAAAACCCTAACTTTATCATTGAAGATTAATTAAAGTTTCGGTGGAGAAGCAGACAGCAGTTTATTGTTTCCACATATGGGTACAGGCAATAAGGACAAATACACACTGTAAAAGTGATGTGTAAATGACATCGACCATCAGCAGCCAGGCTCTTGTATAGCTTTCTTTATATAATGATTAAACATTATGTCATTGATTGAAACACCTGAATGTTTTCACCTTCAGATTAACTGCTAGTGTTAGAGTCTCACATAATTTTACCACTCACAGATATATAATATTGGGTGATTTCCACAATAAATCAATGACCAAATAATATATATAATCATCTCTTTTGTTTAGTTGGGTTCTCCTTATTAACGTTTATTACGTTATCTGCATCTCTGCTGCCATCTGGTGTCAGTAATCTATTAAACAGTGAACACGTTCATATTTATTTGTTCTTATTATTTCAGATTTGTTTAAAGTGTTCTAATGGAATCAGCTGAAGGCATATGGAGTTCCTTTGGAGAGTCTCAGGTACAGAATCTTGATCGCTCACAGTAATGATTCAGAACAATTTTATTTGCACTGTAACAATAATTACTTAACAACAGACTCCACTGTTACACAGAATAGTGCTAAACCCCCAAAGCACCCAGTGAGCAGCAGTTCTGTTGGTGGAAACATCTTGGTTATGAAGGTCTGGGATCTGTTGTGGGATTGAAGTGGTTCTACCCAATATTAGTATGGTGTTTGTAATAAAGGGGGTGATGAGTTTATTACTTCTGGCTTTTACCTGACTTATCTAAAGGGACATATGAGCTAGAAAACATATGAGGTTGAGTTGTAGATAACATTATAGATTGTATTCTCTTTTTTGAAAGCTAAATGTCTTTCAAACGTTAAAACGTCTTTGCCCCTTCCTGTTTTCCTATTGTTTTGCATGTTTGTCACACTTAAGTGTTTCAGAACATCAAACCAATTAACATATTAGTCAAAGACAACACAAGCAAACACAAAATGCAGTTTTTAAATGAAGGTGTTTATTATTAAGGGGGAAAAAAATCCAAACCTACATGGCCTTGTGTGAAAAAGTGATTGCCCCCTAAACCTAATAACCGGTTGAGCCGCCCTTAGCAGCAACAACTGCAACCAAGCGTTTGCCATAACTTGCAATGAGTCTTTTACAGCATTTTGGAGGAATTTTGGCCACTCATCTTTGCAGAATTGTTGTAATTCAGCCACCCTGGAGGGTTTTCCAGCATGAACGGCCTTTTTAAGGTCATGCCACAGCATCTCAATAAAATTCAGGTCAGGACTTTGACTAGGCCACTCAAGTCTTCATTTGGTTTTTCTTCAGCCATTCAGAAGTGGATTTGCTGGTGTGTTTTGGATCATATTGTCCTGGTCCAGAACCCATGTCAGAATCAGAATCAGAATCATTTATTGCCAAGTAAGTTTTCACAAACAAGGAATTTGTTTAGGTGTATTGGTGCATGACCAAAAAGGAATAAGACAGAAGAAATGACAAATTATATTAAGCTCAATTGTATTAAATATATCCATTAGGACATGCCTAATGTAAACAAGGTGCAGGCATTCACAGTTTTAGATTATCAAAACAATGCGAGTGAGACTCCCACGAAAGGACTGGAGCCCTTGAAATGCGGCGGTGGTCCAGGAAGCATGCAGGAATGCAGCCGGGATAATCTGGGAACTAGGGAGGAAGAGAATCGGTTGTAAGTACCAGTGGAGTGAAATAAAACAGGCATGAGAGCCTAGAGACAAACAAGTCAAGTCAGATCTATTTATATAGCGCTTTTTACAATGGAGCATTGTCTCAAAGCAACTTTACAAGTATAGATTATCTCCTAATAACTATGTCCAATCCCAAATTGAGCAAGCCTAGGGCGACAGTGGCAAGGAAAAACTCCCTGAGTGTTATGAGGAAGAAACCTTAGGAGGACCAAGACTCAAAAAGGGACCCAACGTCCTTGGGCAGCGTAGATGATAAATCTAAGAACAAAACTAAAGTCATGGAGTCATAGTTCGAATAAAATGTGAAATATGCACATCGGCATTAAGTGGCCCGGGTATGGTGGGGCTGGAGCTGATGACAGAAGCAGCTTGGGTGAAGCTGCAGCAGATGAACATCATCATCAATCACTGATGCCATGTGTAGCATGAGACCCCGGCAGCATTAGCTATAGCAGCATAGCTAGAAGAGGAGAAACTGGTAGGTAACACAGCCAAGAGGGATCACATGAGACATTGGCAACCCCAAGGGAGGCAGAAGTCAGCAACCCAATGTCTCTGATCACCATAAGACTCTCTTTGACTATGAACCCCCAGCTCTGCCCTTATTCTAAAGGCAAGGATGCATGAGTCAAGATCACGAGGACCGAAGCCCAGTTCAGCCAGACCGCCCACCCGACACTCCAGCTAACGGACAAGGCAGGCCAGGCAAGCCAGACATGACTCCAGACTCCGGCCCCAGTGACCCAAGCCATGCATCCCGGTCTAAATCTAGGTAAAAGCCTGAGCAAATGGGTATGTCTTTAGCCTAGACTTAAAATTTTGGAGAGTGTCTGAGTCTCGAACGAAAGTGGGAAGTTCATTCCATAGTTGGGGGGCCATGTATGAGAAAGCCTTTCCCCCGGCTGTGACTTTTTTAATTCTAGGAACTAAAAGAAGTCCTGCACCCTGTGAACGAAGTAGACGAGTTGGATTGTAAAACTCTAAGAGTTCACTCAGATAATGTGGGACCAGGCCATGTAGAGCTTTATAAGTTATAAGAAGTATTTTATAATTGAACTGAACTTTAACGGAATTTAACTGGTAACCAGTGTAGTAATGATAGAACAGGTTCTACAGAGAAACTGCAGCACATACATTCAAAGTTGGTATAAGATCGTCAAGAGTTACTGGATTTGAGAGAATCGAGTAATTGTGAACATGTAGAGGCCATCACTCTCGACTTTTTACGGAGTCTCGGACTGCTACGTTGGCTACATCCAGCGACTTGGGAAGTAGTGGATCCTCAAACCAGCGGTGTCCGCCAGCGGAGGAAGCAAAGGCGGTGCGACAGAAAGCGGAAGCGCGGATGCCGGGCCGGGCTATAGGCTAAGCTAAAAGCTAATCCGAACAGAACGCCGCTTCCTTCTATCCTGCTCGCGAACATAAGGTCCTTGGAAAACAAACTGGATTATCTGAGGCTGGACTTAACAACAAAACGGGAGGTAAGAGACTGCTGTGCCATAATTTTCACAGAAACATTGCTCAGTCCATCAGTTTCGGATGACGCCGTTAGCATGGAGGGGCTAACAATATTCCGGTCGTATAGATGCAGCGCTCTAACTGGAAAAACCCGGGGTGGCGGTGTTTGCGTATTCACCAACAACAGCTGGTGTAACAATGCAGTGAAAGTCGAGTCACTGCTCTTCAGATGTGGAGCTACTGACTGTAAAATGCAGTCCATTTTATCAGCCTAGAGAATTCACTGCAATTATCATCATAGCAGTGTATATCCCCCCAGCGCAAACACAAAACAAACCCTGAACATTCTCTACCATTCCATCAGTGACCTGCAATCTTCACATCCTGAGGGAGGTGTCATTGTGGCAAGGGATTTTAATCAACCCAATATGAAAACAGTGCTTCCTCAATTCTATCAGTATGTGAATTTTGCAACCAGGGGTAAGAACACACTAGATCTGGCTTACAGCAACATCAAAGACGCATACAGAGCAATACCCCGCCCCCACCCTGGCTCTTCAGACCATCTCTCTGTGATGCTAATGTTGGCATACAAGCCCCTGCTGATCAGAAAACAAGTCATCACAAGGCAGGTGAGGGTCTGGCCTGCAGGAGCCATGGAAACACTGCAGGATTGCTTCGAATGCACAGACTGGGACATGTTTAGAGTAGCCGCCACCGAGGGTCATCATATAAGGGTGGATGAATACACTGAGTCGGTGTCTGCATACATCCAGAAGTGCATGGAGGACGTGAGTGTGACCAAAATCATCCTCACACGGGCCAACGAGAAACCCTGGATGAACAGAGAGGTACGTGCAAGGCTGGAAGCACGGAACACCGCCTTTAGATCCGGTGAGGCGTTGGAACTTAGAACAGCTAGAGCCAACCTGAACCGTGCTATAAGGGTTGTAAAGCGTGCCCAAAGCCAAAAAGTGAAGGACTTCTTCCAGGACTCCTCGAACACAAGACGGATGTGGCAAGGCATACAGACAATCACAGATTATAAAGCTACTCTTCCCAGCTGTGAGAACAACATCAAATTCCTTAACGAAATAAACAGCTATTTCGGAAGGTTCGAGGCAAAAAACTCTACTCCTGCAGTGAAATCTCTTCTTCGTCATGATGAGCAGATACTTTATCTGGAGACAGCGGATGTCCGTAAAACCCAGAAAAGAGTAAACACCCGGAAAGCGGCGGGCCCTGGCAATATTCCCGGACGAGTGCTCAAGGAATGTGCCGATCAGCTGGCAGGGGTTCTTACAGACATATTCAACACCTCGCTAAATCAAGCAGTTGTACCGTCATGTCTAAAGACTGCTACAAACATACCGGTGCCAAAGAAATTTCCTCCCTTAACGATTACCGCCCTGTAGCACTCACCCCTATCATGATGAAGTGTTTCGAGATGCTGGTAAAAGACCATATTACCTCAACTCCCTCCCACATTCGACCCTTATCAGTTTGTCTACCTCCCAAATCGCTCTGTAGAAGATGCCATCTCCTCTGCACTGCACCTGAGCTTAGAACATCTGGAAGGAAAGAATACACATGTGTGAATGTTGTTTCTGGACTTCAGCTCAGCATTTAAAACAATCATTCCCCAACATCTGATAGAGAAACTGATGTCCCTTGGTTACAGCACTCACTTGTGCAATTGGTTGTTGGATTTCCTAACAAACAGGCCACAGTCTGTGCGAGTGGGTAAGAATGTCTCCAGTGTCATCTCTCTGAGCACTGGCTCCCCTCAGGGCTGCGTCCTGAGCCCACTGTTGTTTACTCTGTTGACCCATGACTGCTGCGCCAGGTCCACTACCAGCCACGTGAAGTTGACAGACGACACAACGGTTGTGGGCCTAATCCAGGATGACAACGACCTGGACTATAGAGATGAGGTGAAGCATCTGCTTGACTGGTGCACAATAAACAACTTGGCCCTGAATGTTGATAAAACCATAGAGATCATCGTCGACTTCAGGAGGAGCCATCCACACACCACTGCTCATCAAGGACAGCAGTGGAGATAGTCAGCAAAACCAAGTTCCTGGGGGTACAGATAACAGACACACTGACTTGGTCCACACACACTGAAGCTCTGGTCAAAAGAGCTCAGCAGCGCATGCACTTCCTGAGACGGATGAGAAGAGCACATCTCCCCCCTCCGACTCTCACCACCTTCTACAGAGGCACTGTAGAGAGAATACTGACCAGTTGCATCTCTGTCTGGGCAGGAGCCTGCAGTGCCTCTGACTGGAAGTCCCTGCAGAGGGTGGTAAAGACAGTCCATCTTAGAATCCATGGGTATCACTCAGAATGTGATGGGACCAACCCACCGCTGTAATCATACTTTAGATCTAATATTAACATTTGGTATCAATATAGATAACCTTGATGTTTTCCCGCAAAGTGATTTGATTTCAGATCACTATCTTTTATTATTTGAGTTATCTCTAATAAATAAAATCCTTATCCTCGTTATCACACCAAGCGCACTATCACATCTGCTACTCCAGCTGTGTTTATTAAAAACCTACCAGACTTGAAATTTAATACACCTACAGAGATCAATCATCTTGAGTGTGTAAATGACCAATTAGAATGTGTGCTTCCCTCAACCCTGGACACGATTGCTCCTGCTAGGGTCAAACACATTAGGGAAAAAAGGCTAGCACCATGGTAAAATGACAACACCCGTACCTTAAAGCAAAGAACACGGCACCTAGAGCGCAAGTAGAGACATAGTAAATTGGAGGTGTTTAAGATTGCTTGGAGGGACAGCATGGCAGAGTATAAGCATGCCCTCACTAAAGCTAAAGCTGCATACTTCTCTTCAATCATAGAGAAAAATAAGAATAATCCAAGATTTCTCTTTAATACAGTCTCCAAATTAACAAAAAACCCGACAGAAAGTGACTCTCCCGTTCTGTGTAATTTTAACAGTAATGACTCATGACTTTCTTTAATGATATGATAGAAAACATTAGGCATCAAACTCGATGCTCATCACATCACCAAACTATTCAGCAACCTTCCAGATGCAGCATTAGTGAAAACATCTATTTAATGAGCTGTAAATCAAGACTAGAATCTTTTACCCCAATTACTAATACTGAACTATCCGCACTGATCAGCTTGTCTAAGTCATCAACATGTTTATTAGATCCAATTCCTACAGGTTTACTCAAACAAGTAATACCTAGTATTATAGAGCCAATTAAAAAAACCAATCTTGATCCTTGTGTGATATCTAATTATAGACCAATTTCAAATCTACCGTTTCGTTCCAAAATCTTAGAAAAAGCCACCTATCAGCAGCTCTGCAGTTACCTCCAAAGGAATTACATTTTCAGAAACATTTCAGTCTGGCTTCAGGCCCCATCATAATACTGAAACAGCATTAATTAGGGTACTAAATGACGTGTTAATGTACTCAGATAAGGGATGTGTTTCTTTTCTTTTTCTATTAGATTTAAGTGCAGCATTTGACACTATAGATCATGATGTTTTGCTAATCAGACTAGAAAATACTGTAGGTATTAAGGGATTAGCACTTTCTTGGTTTAAATCCTACTTAACCGACCGGTACCAGTTTGTTCAAATAAATAATCTAAGGTCTAAGCTCTCAAAAGTGAAGTATGGCGTGCCTCAGGGGTCAGTGATTGGCCCGCTTTTATTCTCTCTGTACATGCTGCCACTAGGCTCAGTTATTCGTAAACATGGCATTAGTTTCCACTGCTATGAAGATGATACACAGCTGTACATATCAGCCAAACCTAATGACAGACTTACAATCAACAAAATTGAGGACTGTGTAAAGGAAATAAAAGATTGGATGTATTTTATTTTCTCTTACTTAACTCAGATAAAACTGAGGTTCTATTAGTGGGACACCAAGGCTGTGAGAGACAGGTTGGCTACATCTATCCTAAATCTAGATGGCTGTTCAGTATTGCCCAGTACATCTGTGAAAAACTTAGGGGTCACATTTGATTCAGATCTCTCCTTTGATGTGCACATTAGCAGCATCACTCGAATTGCTTCCTTTCAATTACGTAATATCGCTAAACTTAGAAATATCCTCTCTTTTACTGATGCAGAGTAACTTGTTCATGCGTTTATAACCTCAAGGTTGGATTACTGTAACGCCTTACTTACTGAATGCTCTAGTAAATCTATAAATAAACTTCAATTAGTTCAGAATGCAGCCGCCCGAGTGCTAACTCAAACTAAAAAATTTGATCATATCACTACTGTTATCATCACTTACACGGTTACCAGTCAAATTCCGCATTTGATTACAAAATACTTCAATTTTGAGAGCTTAGACATTAGATGATTTAACAGTCGTATGAAAAAGTTTTCGGCACCCTGATAATTTTCATGATTTGAGTGATAAATCAATGGTTGTTCAGATCAGCAACTGAGTTAAATATATCATATAGCAGATGAACACAGTGATATTTTGAGAAGTGAAATGAAGTTTATAGGATTTTACAGAAAGTGTGCAGTGCAGTAATGATTCAAACAAAATTAGAAGGTGCCCTAAATTTTGGGCAACCTCAACAGAAAAATTTACATCAATATTTAGGAGATACTCCTTTTGTAGAATAACAGCCGCTGAACGCTGCCTACAGCTTCCCGTCCTGGATTCTGGTGAAGGTTGATTTGGGACCATTCTGCTTTAGAAATCTCCAGTTCAGTCAGGTTAGATGTTTTATGAGCGTGGACAGCCAACATTTTCAGTAATATTCATGTCTGGGGACTGAGATGGCCATTCCAAGAACGTTGGTACTGGTTCCTCGCATGAATGCCTTAGGAGATTTTGAGCCGGGTGTGAGGTCGTTGGCCCGGGTGCAACTTTGTCAATGATTCTTGAACATTGTTCTCAAGAATATGGAGATTATAACTGGAATCCATGCGACCCTCAACTTTAAACCAAGATTTCTAGTACCTGCACTGGCCACACAGTCCCACAGCATGATGGAACCGCCACCAAAATTTACTGTGGGTTAAGCAAGTGTTGTCTTGGGATGCTGTGTCTTTTTTCGCTCTTTGTTATGTCCAAATAACTCAATTTAGTTTCATAGTACACAGCAACTTATCCAAAATGAAGCTGGATGTCCAAAGGGGCTGTAGCAAACCTCCAGTGATTCTGGTTTTGTGGCGGTCTGCCAGAAAAGGCTTCTTCTGCATTACTCTTCCATAACAGGCCTCACCTTGTGGCAAAGTGCGCTGTATCGTTGATTGAAGATGAACAGTGACACACATCTGCAGCAAGATGAGGTTTGTTTAGTCTTTGGAAGGTTGGTCGTTGTGGCTTGACTATGACTTCTCACCATTCCGCGCCCTCTGCCTATTCTGAGATTTTCTGGTCTGCACTTCGGGAGTTCCGTAACTAGGAACTGTGCCTGTGGTTTCCATTGCCTCACTATGTTCCTCACAGTGGAAACTGACAGCTGAAACTCTTGAGAAGAGCTTTTCCATTTGCCCTGAACCATGATGTTGAAAACAACCTTTGTTTTCAGCCATTTGAGAGTTGTTTTGAGGCTCCCATGTTGCCACTCTTCAGAGAAGATGCAAAGAGGAGAAAAACTTCCATTTGGCCACCTTAACACTTTCTCATATTTGGATTCACTTGTGTATGTAGATCAAGGGTCAATGAGTTTACAAAACAAATTTTGTGTTCCAATAATTAATGCTAAAGGTATTCAAATGCAAGGGTTCCCAAATTTATGCACCTGCCTAATTTTGTTTGAATAATTACTGCACACTTTCTGTAAAACCTATAAACTTAATTTCACTTCTTAAATATCACGGTGTTCATCTGCTATATGATATATTTACCTGAAATTGCTGAGCTGGACAACCAATGATTTATAAAGAAAAATCAGAAAAAATTATCAGGGGGTGGCCCAAACTGTTCATACGGCCCTGTTATGAACAAACTGGTACGGTTTCAGAGTTAAGTAGGAATTTAAACCAAGAAAGTGCTAATCCCTTAATACCTATAGTATTTTCTAGTCTGTTTAGTAAAACATCATGATCTATAGTGTCAAATGCTGCACTTAAATCTAACAGAACAAGAAAAGAAACACATCCCTTATCTGCGGACATTAACAAGTCATTTAGTACCCTAATCAATGCTGTTTCAGTACTATGATGGGGCCTGAAGCCAGACTGAAATGTTTCATAAATTTCATCCCTTTGGAGGTAACTGCAGAGCTGCTGATAGACGGCTTTTTCTAAGATTTTGGACAGAAACGGTAGATTTGAAATTGGTCTATAATTAGATATCACACAAATGTCAAGAGTGGCTTTTTTAATCAGTGGTTTGATAACGGCAGCTTTAAAGGATTTGGGCACATAACCAAAGGTAAAGGATGACTTTAAAATAACTAACAGTGGCTCTATAATACTAGGTATTACTTGTTTGAGTAAACGTGTAGGAATGGGATCTAATAAACATGTTGATGACTTAGACGAGCTGATCAGTGCGGATAGTTAAGTATTAGTAATTGGGGTAAAAGATTCTAATCTTGATTTACAGCTCATTAAACAGATGTCTTCACTAGTGCTGCATCTGGAAGGTGGCTGAATAGTTTGGTGATGTGATGAGCATTGAGTTTTATGCCTAATGTTCTCTATCTTATCATTAAAAAAAGTCATGAAAATCATTACTATTAAAATGACACAGAACGGGAGAATCACTTTCTGTGGGGATTTTTATTAATTTGCAGACTGTATTAAAAAGAAATATTGGATTATTCTTATTTTTCTCTATGATTGAAGAGAAGTATGCAGCTTTAGCTTTAGTGAGGGCATGCTTATACTCTGTCATGCTGTCCCTCCAACCAAGCTTAAACACCTCCAATTTACTATGTCTCCACTTGTGCTCTAAATGCCATGTTCTTTGCTTTAAGGTAGGGGTGTGGTCATTATACCATGGTGCTAGCCTTTTTTCCCTAATACGTTTGACCCTAGCAGGGGCAGTCATGTCCAGGGTTGAGCGAAGCACACATTCTAATTGCTCATTTACACAAGATGATTTATCTCCATAGGTGTATTAAATTTTAAGTCTGGTAGGTTTTTAATAAACGCAGCTGGAGTAGCAGATGTGATAGTGTGCTTAGTGTGATAACGAGGCAGAAGGATTTTATTTATTAGAGATAGCTCAAATACTAAAAGATAGTGATCTGAAATCGAATCACTTTGGGGGAAAACATCAAGGTTATCTATTTTGATATCAAATGTTAATATTAGATCTAAAGTATGATTACAGCGGTAGGTTGGTCCTAGGGTTGCCAACCGTCCTGTATTGTCCGGGACATCACGATTTATGGGCAATTTTGACTTGTCCCGGCCGGGACAGCTCCAGTCCCGTATTCCAGTCACAGCCTCATTGGCCAGTAACAAAACTGATACAAATTCCCGGTTGCAGTAGCTACGTTAGTGACAGAGCAGTGTGTGTGCTGTGAGCGGTGCCTTATGCTGTCAGAATGAGCAGTGAACCTGTAAATAAAAAAGAATTTGCAACTATAAAAAAAGAGTGGGAAGCCAAAAGGCCAACCGCAATAAAGTTGGCTTGTGGTTAGCGATTCGGAGCTTTTTTCGTCTTGATTCCGTTGATAAAGTTTCACTGTACACTTTGTGATAATGATCACATTTGGCTCGTCTGATTTGTGAATTCAGGTGAGCCATATCTAAAGTGAAATCATTCGAGGCAGTACTTTTAGAGCTTTATTTTAAAAAAGCTTTTATAACTTTAAAGGTGACCAATGAGAATTCCTGACACCTGACAAGTAGTTAAAGTGAACAGGCTGATTTGTGAAACTTTTCACAGTTCTAATCTGTCTGTCGGGGCTCGTATAAACCGTGAGGACGGAAAAATGATAACGCGCGGGGGGGGGGGGGGGGGGCCGGGGAGTGGGGGGGTTGGTGAAAAACCCCCCTTCTCTGTCTCTAGGCCTTTGCATTTCGTTAACCAAAAAACAATAAACCAAACCATTAAAAATGTCATGTAAAATACGACCTCCTCGATGATTTTGGTACAACCAACAGACAACCCATTTTGTCCCTCCCACTCCACCATGTTCGTTCTCCCCTCCCTCGGTCCCTCTTCGCCCTCTGTCTCTCCCAAAATCTAAAACAAACCAAAACAAACAAAACAAACAAACACAAGAAAAACAAACACCAACCAGCATAAATAATATAAAAATGAAGAAAAACTTACAATCAAAAGAACACAACAAAAAAAAAAAAAACACACCACTCTTACACATTGAAAAAAAAACAACACAACATTCTCCCATCGCCTACACTAAACAAAAACCTAAAAAAACCAAAATACCCCAAAAACAAAAAACAAAAAACAACTGTAAACTAAAACAAAAAAAAAAAAAAACCACAAAACACAAAAAAAAAAAAAAAAAAAACCCCAAACACACACACCCTTAAAGCATTTATTTAACTCGCCATAAAACCGTCCAAGAGAAGGCCATAGCACTTCAGAAACTGATCATATAGAAAATCAGCACAGGTTAAAGTTAACCCTCATCAGTTCTGAAAGTATCACAGATATAATTTTGTCTAATAAGGCAGTATTTACATTTTACTGTGTATTATGGGTAGGGCAATTTTCTGATTTGTGAAAACTTTCAAAGATATAACTTGTCAATAATTGTTTGTAATGATATTATTATTACTTTTAGGCATAATCTGATTCACATATATTAATTTTGTGCTAATAAATATTTATCGTCCAAGTTATTTATTTTTTTATATTTAATCTGAGTTTGATGAAAGCTTTTCACCAGATAAAATTTAGTATAAAACGCATTATTTATATAATATTATGACTTTTAGGGCATTTCAGATGGTGAAAGCTTGACAGATACCATTTTGTATAAAACACCATTTGTTTCTTACACTTTTATGACTTTTTAGGCATTTTCAGATATGAAAGCTTTGACAGATTATAATTTGAATAATACATGGGTATTTACATATATTTATGACTCTTAGGGCATTTTCAGGAAGTGTGAACGCTTTCCCAATTTCATTTCGTTGGTGTGTGGGTGGGGTGTATAATATGTATATGTATATGTAATATATATATAGAGATATATATATAGATATAAAATGGGAAATAATTTATATATATATAGATATATATATAGTATATATATATATAATTAGCTATTGATTTGATTTTATTTTTTGTATTATCCTTTTGATATTATAATTTTATTATTTAGAATTTTATATTATATTATTATATAATATAATAACGAAGTTGGGCAACACTAGTTGGTCCCATCACATTCTGAGTGATACCCATGGATTCTAAGATTGGACTCGAAAGCCAATTCTAAGGGGATGTCCTGCCATTGTCAAAGTGAATATTTGAATCACCTACAATTAACAAACATTATTGTTGACAGTAGTAAGCAGGAAATGAAAGTTAGGGCAATTCCTGAAAGAAATATGAATAGGGACAGGAGGGCGGTGCTAAAGTTAAATAGTGATTAAGCTGAATGAAAAAGAGTGTACGGATGGAGCAGTCAAATAAGCCACGACCATAGGAGAGGGGGATTCGCCCATGGACTGTTGTCCAGGAGGGGAGGTTCGTTTAAGACTAAAATTCATCAGGTCTAATCAAAGTTTCAGTGACACAGAGAGAGTGTAAGCGTTTTATCAGTGATTATTTCATTACAATCACGCTTGTTTGTAAGGATCTAAGTAAGTAATCTAGCTTTAGTCTACATTTACAGAATTAGCCAGACGCCCTCATTCCAGAAGGACTTACAATTGCTACAGTTACAATCCAAGCCAATGGGGTTAAGGGGTTTGCTCCAAGGACCCAACCAGTGGCTCTTGCAGAGGTGGGATTTGAAACCTGGACCTTCTGGGCCAGAGGCCAGTTTACCTGACACTAGGCTACCACAGTCTAAGGTTGTATTTATTTGGCCAGCTATCTGTGTTTATACTAATTGAGGTTATTAAAACAGACTTTTTGAGAGCATTTACATTTAGGGCAGTGCGGGTAAAAGACACAGTTTCATAAATGTTGGGGTTCGGGTGATGGTGCATGGCTTACCAGCAGAAGGTTGGTTAAGCGGTCTGTTGCTGCCTGACCCTGCTCTGGTAGTCAGGCCCAACCCAATCGGGCATAAGATATTGGGCAATGTCACAGTAGATGAGGAAACAACAGCACCCTCCCGAGTGGATGGACACCATCCCACCTAAAAGGCCAGGCTTTACCCTCAAAGGGCTGTCCAATTATCTATATAGGCCCACGTTGTGTTCAAGCATCACTTGGACAGCCAGCAGTTCAGCGACTATAACCTGCTGTTGGCTTGGTCACCTCGGCGCATTGTGATGGGGCCAGAGCACACTACTGCATCGGACATCGCCTTTGCCACTCTAACCACCTCTACAAAATTAGCCTTAGTAACCTCTGACTGACGAAGGCGTATATCATTAGCCCCTACATGAATAACTATCCTAGAGAATCTGCGGCTCTCGAGTTCACTAAGACTCGTTACAATGTCCGGCACTCTGGCTCCCGGGATGCAGGTAACTCTAGCTGCTGGTGTCCCTAAAGGGGTAGCTAGTTTCACGTGTCGTAGAATAGAGTCACCTATGACCAGAGCTCTTTCAACAGGCTGCTCAGTGGGTGCATCACTGAGGAGGGTAAACCTGTTGGACACATGAGCAGGTAAAGAGTGGTGCTCTCACTACTGCAAAAGAAGACACAACTCTGGTAATTAGCTAATGGCTAATTACTGCAGACACAGCCGGTATACCTGTAAAGTTACTAAATAATGATTAGTGGCAAAAAATATAATCCGCCGGTACGAGAAGAAGATGATTAAGATGTTGTAAAATATTGAAATGTTGTACTATATACATGTATATGATTATATACAATACAGATGCGATTGGGAATTAAAATAGTTCAAAGGTAATAAACTGCTCACAGCTACAAAACAGTGCACATCCTGTGTGCAATCGGCGCAAATGGGTCTTGGTTGCCAGATCCTCGCAATCCTCTCGTCAGTGGTCAGCGTTCTCTCAGCGTTCTCCAATTCTCTGTGGAGATTATGCATTATTATAGCATACCATGTGGAGTGGTACGCTATTATGCATATGTGCAAATGGGTTACTAAAATTGAGGCTGTCGGTGGGAAATCCGGGCGTTGTTGATGAGGCCGACTGCAGTTGGGAAGAAACTGTTGTTATGTCTTGCGGTTCTGGTCAGAGTAGACCTTAGCCTCTTGCCTGAATGAAGTATGCTGAATAGATTATGTCCAGGATGAGAGGGCTCAGCCATGATTTTTCCTGCTCGTCTCAGTGTGCAGGAGTCATATAGGTCCTGGAGAGATGGCAGGTTGCAGCCAATCACCTTCTCTGCTAAGCGGATGACTGCTGAATTTTGCCCTTGTTTTTGACAGTGGCAGCAGAATACCAGATTTTGATGGAGGATGTCAGAATGGACTCGATGATAGCAGTGTAAAAGTGTACCATCAACACCTTTGGCAGATTGAATTTCTTCAGCTGCCGAAGGAAGTACATCCTCTTGATATTCTGCTCCCACTTGAGGTCCTGTGTGATGATGGTGCCCAGACACCTGAAGGATTCCACGATGTTGACTGGGGAGCCACAAAGGGTGATGGAGTTGGGTGGAGCGGGGATCTTTCGGATATCCACAACCATCTTGTCTTGAGTGTGTTGAGTTCCAGGTTGTTATGGTAGCACCACGATACCAAATGGTCGATCTCGCTCCTGTAGGCTGACTCATCCCCATCAGAGATGAGCCCAATGAGGGTCTGCAAATCTGCAAATTCAGGAGTTTGACTGACTGGTGACTGGAGGTGCAGCTGTTTGTGTAAAGGGAGAAGATCACCGGCGAGAGGACACAACTCTGATGGGTACCGGTGTTGGTAGTTCGGGGGTCAGAGACGTGTTTTCCCAGCTTCACAAACTACTTAGTTTCAGCTTGAGGTCATGAACAGATGGCCGGACATTCTCCTTCAGGATTTTTTGGTAGACAGCAGAATTCATAGTTCCATTTATCACAGCAAGTCTTCCACGTCCTGCAGCAGCAAAACAGCGTTAGACCATCACACACACTACCACCCCCATATTTTGCTGCTGCTATAATGTTCTTTTTCTGAAATGCTGTGTTACTTTTAGGCCAGATGTAATGGGACACACACCTTCCAAAGGGTTCAACTTTTCTCTCATCAGTCCACAGAATGTTTTCCCAAAAGTATTGGGGATCATCAAGATATGTTCTGGAAAAATTGAGATGAGCTTTAATGTTCTTTTTGCTCAGCAGTGGTTTTTGTCTTGGAACTCTGCCATGCAAGCCATTTGTGCCCAGTCTTTTTCGTATGGTATTATCTTTTGTATGATGCATGAACACTGGCCAAAACTGAGACAAGTGAGGCGTACTGTTCTTTGGATGTTGTTGTGGGGTCTTTTCTGACCTCTTGGATGAGTCATCGTTGCGCTCTTGAGGTAATTTTGGTCGGCTGGCCACTCCTGGGAAGGTTCACCACTGTTCCAAGTCTTCGCCATTTGTGGATAATGGCTCTCACTGTGGTTTGCTGAAGTCCCAAAGCTTTAGAAATGGCTTTATAACCCTTTCCAGACTGATAGATCTCAATTACTTTTTTTTCCTCAATTGTTCCTGAATTTCTTTGGATCTCGGCATGATGTGTAGCTCAGCATCATGTGTAGCACTTTTTCAGGCAGGTCCTATTTAAGTGTTGTCCTGATTGAGAACAGGTGTGGCAATAATCAGGCCTGGGTGTGGCTAGAGACAGTGACCTTAGGTGTGATAAACCATAGTTAAGTTATGTTTTAACAAGGGGAGCAATCACTTTTTCACACAGGGCTTGTAGGTTTGGATTTTTTTCACCCTTAACAATAATCACCTTCATTTAAAAACTGCATTTTTTGTTTACTTGTGTTGTCTTTGGCTAGTATTTAAATTGGTTTGATGTTCCGAAACACTTAAGTGTGACAAACGTGCAGAAAAATAGGAAATCAGGAAGGGTGCAAACACTTTTTCACACCACTGTATTGTACTAAGCACTCGTAGCTGTATTTTATTACTTATGTTGTCTAAAACAAAAAGTAAAAAGCATTCACAAACTGAAAAACATTATAAACAGCACAGTTTTTTATTCCTAAATAAATGTTGTTGTTTGGTCGTTAGCCTTGTGAGGATGTGAAAACAGAGACTTGGCCGACTTCAGATGGAGGAACATCAGGATCTTTGGGACTCGTCACTTCTGGGTTACTGATGAAAACTATAAAAGCGGAACAACCTGATGATAAGGATTATATCTGTAAGATAGCAGGACACATTAGAGTTCAGCCTGGAGCTTAGTAACATTCTCAGTAATAATAATTCTGTTTTCACACCAATACCAGAGACAGTTTTCTAGTGTTTTGTACTTTACATGTTTATTTGAGGAGTTTGTATTTAATTAAAAATGATTGAACTGCAGGTGGAGGAACATCAAGCTCTCTGGAACATATCACACCTGTGGACCAACAGAATGGAGAAATCCTGAGGAAGCCTGTAAAAGAGGAAGAACCTGATGATGTTTCCCTCTGTAAGAGAACATGGCGCATTAGAGTCCTGGAACTTACAATGTTAGAAACCTAGAAATAGAGGAAGGGAAAATGATCAGCCATAGTCTAGAGTTTAAAGTATTTATCAGGATTAAAGTCCTGTTACACTTTGTCTTTTCTTCTTCCAGACTGTGAGGAGTGCAGAACCTTCTTCATCAACAAGTGTGAGGTTCATGGTCCAGCTCTCTTCATCTCTGATAGCCTCGTTCCCATGGGGGTCACAGATCGAGCCAGACAAACCCTTCCACCTGGTCTAGAGATTGGGGAGTCTGGTATTTCTGATGCAGGTCTGGGAGTGTTTAATAAGGGGGAGACTGTTCCAGCTGGTGCTCACTTCGGACCCTACGAGGGAGATCTGGTAGATAAAGAGGAAGCCATGAACAGTTCATACTCCTGGGTGGTGAGTTACATTGTTTGTATCGTTTCATCCCCAAAATCAGTTGTTTATGTGTGAATTGACTGTAATTCCAAATATAATGAACATTTACTATTGTAGCTCATATTTTTGTTTGTATTGTCCCTTTTTAAATCTTGTTCAGCAATCCTGTTCAGTTTAATACAAATGATACAAGTTTTGTATATCACTCCAAATGGCAACAACACTGATAGCAAAGCAGTACTTTAAGAGTCTTGATTAGGGCAACGTGATCTAAGTCTAACTCTGAAAAAAAGTGCACTTTTTTGTAGTTATATAAGAGTGGGCAGTTTGAGGAATACATAGATGCCAAAAGAGAGACACATGCTAACTGGATGAGGTGAGGGCCCACCACTATTGGTCTTTATTTGACAAAATATTATTTTCTAACTAAGCGTCTAATTGATCTTTTTGTACCTTGTTCTTTCATGTTTCTTCATTTTTTGTCAGGTATGTGAATTGTGCTCGTAATGATAAAGAGAATAATTTGGTAGCATTCCAGTATCGAGGAGGGATTCACTACCGCTGCTGTCGACCCATCCAATCAGGACAGGAGCTCTTGGTGTGGTATCAAGCAGAGTATACTAAAGATGCTGGTGCCACATTAAATCATCTTTGGAACAAAAAGAGCTCTTTAAACAGTAAGAGTTGTGGTTTTATTTTTAATGTTGTGAATTTTTGCTGACAGCAAGTGGTGATGAAGGGCACAGTTACAGAAAAATTTAAAATATTAAGCTTCAATGGTCTCAGTATTAAATAATTGGTCAGGACATGAGCAAGCATTAAACAACTAAATGAACTAACCTTAGTTGGAATTGCCTTTCCCTCTGATTTCCTTAAAGGCTTATTTCCTCAGTGAGGTGGTTCAATAAGGATATTACTATAATAATCTGGATATTAGTGATGAGCCTGGTAACATTCTCCCATTTTCAAATTTTAGTCACATGCAAAATGGATTGTGTAGAATGTTATGATTGTTTTCAGTAGACTGAAACTTGCTTCTACCAGTTTTAAGTTCAGAATTGTGATTGTTTTTTGTTTTTGCCTCTCACTTTATTCTTTTTTTTCCAGAAATGGCCATCACCTTGTCTTTCTCCTGCTCATTGTGTCTGTTTTCGTTCACATCTCAAATCTACCTCCATAAACACATCAAGAATTGCCACCAACTGGAATACACGAGAATGCTGCAATCAGGAGATATTAAATATGGCGATCTGTTAAACCCCAAACCATACCCTTCCAAACCAAAAGAAGGGGAAATTTACAACTGCTCAAAATGTGGAAAGAATTTTAGTGATCAAAGTTATTTTAAAACACACCGCTGCATTCAGTCAGTGAAGCTGCATCACTGCTCACAGTGTAGTAAGACTTTTACCAGTCAGTCTAGTCTCAAATCACACCAGCTCATTCATACAGGAGAAATGTCATATCAGTGTTTAGAGTGCGGAAAGAGCTTTAAAACAAAGGCTTACATTCAAAAACACCAACTCGTTCATGCAGTAGTTAAACGGTATCAATGCTCACAGTGTGGGAAAGGGTTTACTCGTGAGAGTTCTCTCGAAGATCACCAACTCGTTCACAAGGAAGAGAAACCGTTTCACTGCGAAGATTGTGGAAAGGGCTTCACTAAGTTCAAAAGCCTTAAACAGCACCAGAGGATTCATACAGGAGAGAAGCCGTTTCACTGCTCGGAGTGTGGAAAGAGCTTCTGTAGGATGCATAACCTTAAACAACACCAACGCATTCACACCGGAGAGAAACCGTTTCACTGCTTACAGTGTGGAATGAGTTTTACTCATACAGTTCAACTTCATCGGCATCGCCGTATTCACACCGGAGAAAAAATTTCATTTTAGTGAGAAAGGTAGTTCCACACAACTCCAGCAGATTCATGAATGAATTACTAATGTTTGTCTCCAAGGAAACAGGCAGAGCTTTTGCTGGAACCTACCAGCTGTAAGCTAGAAAGTGGGATCTAAACTTTAACACTATGGCAGATACAGTTCCATTTGTTAAAGCAATGGATTATTGAGCATAGACACTCCAGATATTCTGCTGGCCTCAGATCACTCCATAGTGGCCTCACTGTGAGCACTGTGTGGACCACTGGCTCAAGAGATTCCAGTACATACGAGAATGCCAAGCTAACCTGTGGCACCAAGGACCTGCTGTTTGTGCTTGCTTTAGTGGCAGGAGTAGAGGCAATGGTGGCCGCTACCAGGACGATCTGGGGTGATTCGAATTCACTGTGTTTTCAAAATGTTAAAAATTCATAAAAAGCTTTGATAGATGGCTACTGGAAATACCTTTTGTGGAAAACACTGCATTCCAGCATAAGAGCCTTATCCCATATGTGAAACATGGTGGTGTTAGTATCATGGTTTGCTGTTTTGCTGCATCTGGACCAGGACGGCTCACCATCACTGACGAAGAATGGTTAAATAACAATAAAGTTAATGTATTGGAATGGCCAACTCAAAGTCTAGATCTTAATCCAATAGAAATGTTGTGAAAGGACCTGAAGCAAGCAGTTCATGTGAGGAAACCCACCAACATCCACAAGTTGAAGTTCAGTACGGCGGAACTGATCAAATTCCTCCAAGCTGATGTGCAGGACCGAGCAACAGTTACTGGAAACATTCAGGAAGGCACAACAGACACTGAAATCAAAGGTTCCCGTACTTTTACCACTCTCAGATATGACAAATTATATTATTTTCCTCAATAAATAAATGACCAAGTAAAATATTATGTCATTTGTTTACAGTTCGAAAGGTTTGTTCTGTAACTTTGCACTTTTAAGGCTACGGTAACAATATAATTTCAGACACTAAGGTGTACTGTGAGAGTGTGATGTGTTTAAAACCTGCCAGTAACACAGCATCATGATAAACTCGGTAAAGCAACACACACGATCAGTCAGGATTCTGTACCTGGGGCTAGTTTTTATGGTACATCACCTGCTTCCTGTTGATTCCAGCATAACCTCCATCATCAAGGCAAGTAATATTTTGAGCACTGTCTCAAAGCAGCTTTACACAATATCTAGATTCATAGCCCCAGTGCATAAACCTGTCGTGGCAGTGGCAAAGAAAAACTCCCACAATGTGATGAGGAAGAAACCGTGGAAGGACCAAGAGCCAAAAATGGACCCATCCTCCTTAGGAATCTATAGAGTATGTAATAATTAAATGTAGACTTGTGCATAGAAACGTATTCAAATAGAAATTTAATAGAAACTACAATGATATAAAACATATAGTCTACAATAAAGAATATAAGTAGGACTGTGGGCATTAGTTACTCCAGTATAATTGGAGTCACTGCAGGTTTTCAAAAAGGAACGGGTTTGGTGGTGTGGCTTCTTCAAGCCAGGTTTGATGGCTGAACAACTTACCAATAAAACAGAATATGTAGTCAGAGACGTTAGGACCAGAGAGTTGACAAACAGAACACAGTGGCAGACCACACAACATACAAAACATCACCAAAAATGATGTGTATCTAGTCTGAGATGGGAAAATGCAGACACAGAAGATTTAACGTCTCTTTTATTTGGATATATAGCAGAACCCGCCAGTTTTGGAATGGCTTCTTTACCATGGCGAAGGGAAAGACTAAGGGCTCACCTCATCCTACAGTCCAATAGGTGGTGGAAATGCACCAAGTTTTCGGTTGACAATTGACTCAAGAAGAAGAGGCATGAAGAAAATCGCTGTTTAAACAGTAGATGATTCGTTTATCTTATGTTATAGGGCTGTGGGTTATTTTATACACAATATATTTTCCTGTGAGACGAATATTGGACTGATTTATTTATTCAAAACAAATATACTAAATGTAAGCAGGGTCACGGTTACAGATGTTGTAGATTACAGTCTTTCAAATAGCAAGACATTTTAACAAATAAAACCAGTTCCTGATTAAACGGATTTGCCTCCTAACTTACAAGCAACAAAGCAAAAATATTTAGAAGAATAACTGTTAGGTTCTGCACACCAAAGATCTCCACCAGCATCATATCAGTCCGGTATCATTGATCATTCCAAAATCTTAACTTCATTCTTCTTTAACAGTTCTTTGGTCGAACAACTTCGGTGCTGTGAGTCGTTGTCTTGCTGTATGTGTAGCTGAGATGTGTAGCTTTTATTATTATTATTATTATTATTATTATTATTATTTGTTTGAATTTTGCTACTGATAATGTGTTGTTTTTTATAATGTGAACTTCACTAAAACCTTTTTCATTTATTACTGGATGATATACTAAAGTTAAATTGTTAAATTGAAGCTCGGGCTTCAATTAGTGTAACACCTACAGTGTGCACATGCAGCCGATTTCCCTGATTTCATCAATAGCTTGGTGGGTGCGTGTACGTGTTCAATAGCTGTCCTGTTGAGATGATTTGAAGTCTATATAATGTGAATTTTCATTCCATGTAAAAAAGCAATGTGTTTGAAACAGATTATGGAGTTTTGTGTTTAATATGAGTGAATCTTTCACTTCTCATTTGGAGAGCACTGTTTTGGCTGCATGAACTTACTGTGCCCCTTGCTACTTCTTTTACTCAGAATTAAATCAGCAGATTTAGACTTCTGGTGTGTGTGTGTGTGTGTGTGTGTGTGTGTGTGTGTGTTCACTTAAACTACATCTCCAATTTCGAGTCTGCTACACGACCCACATTCTCTTGATATTTTACATTTGAATTTGCTCCTATAATTCAGAATTCATCGTCCCATGAAGATGGATTGGAGTGATCTTTGTTGGTCGACCACTGCTGGGGAGAGAAACAATGGTCTGAATGTCCTCCATTTGTATACAGTCTGTCTGACTGTGGATTGGTGTAGTCCAAACTCTTTAGAGATGGTTTTGTAAACTTTTCTCTCTCTCTTTCTGAGCTCCTCAGAAATCTCGTTTGTTGGTACCAGGATACGCTTCCGCGAACGTGTTGTAAAGATCAGATTTTGATAGATCCCTGTTCTTTAAATACAGCAGGGCATTGATTGAAACACCTGACTCTGATTTCACCTTCAGATTAACTGCTAATTGTAGAGGCTCACAAAATTTTTACCTTCACATATTTTTTTCCTCAATCAATAAATTACCAAATAATAAATAAATTTATCTAATTTGTCTGGACATAGCGTTCAAACCATCGTTCCTCCCTATCAAGGATCTGCACGTCTTCATTCTTGAAAGAGTGGTCACTGGCCTGTAGGTGGGTGTAAACCGCAGAGTCCTGACCTGATGAGGTAGCTCTTCTATGTTGTGCCATCCGTTTCGCCAGTGGCTGTTTGGTTTCCCCAATGTACAATTCCTGGCAATCCTCCCGGTACTTGGGGTTTGAAAGCCACTGAGACGCGGTGTTTGGCAAATATGCGTCTCAATTGTTCCGATGTTCCTGCCACATATGGAATCACCACTGGTTTACGCTTAGACTGCGGTTGTTGTTCTCCTCTCTTCGATCTGCTGGAGTACTGTTTGGGCGTCTTACCAGCTTTGACAAAGGCCTAGTTCGGCTTACCACATTTTCCCAGGGCCTGCTTAATGTGAGATTTCTCTCCATCCTTGGTCACTGTGTCAGTGGGGACGCTGTCTGCTCGGTGGTACAGTGTCCTGATGACTCCTAGTTTGTGCTCCAGTGGATGATGAGAGTCAAACCTTAAGTACTGATCCGTATGTGTTGGCTTACGGTAAACATCGACTTTAAATCGTTTCCCCCATCTCCAATCACAACCTCACAATCCAAAGAAGGCTAACCTGCCGTTCTCACATCCTCCCGGTGAACTTAATGTGTTTGTCCACTGAGTTGATGTGGTCGGTGTGAAATGTGGCACTTTCATTTTTACCGAGGTGTCATCCACATATCTGAACCAATGGCTGGGTGGTGGTGTTCCTGAATAGGGATATTAGTGCATTCTTTTTCCACTTCTTCCATAACAGTTGGCCACGATAGGTGAAACTGGGGAGCCCATGGCGCACCAAATGTTTCTGCCTATAGTACTGCTTTCTGTGTGAAATAGGTGGATTGAAGACACAGCTTCAGAAGCAAACACACCTGGAACCGAGTTAAGGGTGGGGTCCTATTGCTGAGAGTGGGGTCATCCTGTAGTTTCACTCAGACTACCTCTACTGCCTCAAGCAACTGGAACGCACATGAAGAGAGAGAAGTGACATCAAACGAGACCATTGTTTCATCTGTCTCCATAATTGACGTCCCTCACCTTATCCACGAAATCCATGGTGTTCTGGATGTGATGATCCGTGCTGCCTACCAATGGGTTGAGGATCGATGCCCAGAAACGTAGCGATGTTGTAGTCACTGAGTTGATCATACACACAATTGGCTGCAATGGCACATCCTGTTTATGTATCTTAGGGTAAACCATACAGACTAGGTGTAGCCTCCCCTGGGTATAACCTGTGGTACATAGGCCGGTCCAATAGTATTGTCCTGTTCTAAAAGCTTCAGACAATCTATCACCTTCTTATTGTACCCACTACCAGGATCTCGTTTCAGGGCTCATAAGTGTTAGTGTCTCTAAGGAGAGTCATAACTTTCTCATGATAGTCTGTCTGATGTAAAAAAACAGTGCACCTGCCTTTGTCTGCTGGAAGGATGATGATCTTTACTGAGAGTCATGAGTGCATTCCTTTCCTCTCTGCTGATGTTGGACGGCATTGGCTTTGCATTGCTAAGGCAGGCTGAAACTTTCATTCGCAGTTGTTCTGCTTCCATGTCCGCGATGGTTGTAGAAGAGCTACCTCATCAGGTCAGGACTCTGCGGTTTTACACCCACCTACAGGCCAGTGGCCACTCTTTCAAGGACGAAGACGTGCAGATCCTTGATAGGGAGGAACGATGGTTTGAACGCGGAGTAAAAGAAGCCATTTTTGTAAAAAGGGAACGTCCATCCCTGAACCGAGGAGGGGGCCTCAGAGTACACCTCTCACCATTTTACAACGGAGCCATCGCAGCCCTTCCCCAATCCTGTGTGAATGGCACACATGGCCATTGTCGTTAATGGCTATGTCAATCTGCATATTAAACTGATCACCGGTCCCATTGTTATGCAATGGTGCTGGTACCAGTCGTTATGCAAATGTGCTGTATATAAGATTGGGGAAGTTTTCCAACTAGCTGAGACTGAAGAAGTCACTTAGATGAGTGACGAAAAGCTTCTCCAACAAAATCTATGTCCAGATGAACAGATTCAACTTCTTGGATTTTTTTACCTGGATCATTGAGCATGCATCAAGACGATTCTCCTGATCATTCTTCCATCTCCGTTTCAACCTTCATTTAGTTTTCCTAGTAAATCTGTGTCTCTGCTGCCATCTGGTGTAAAAAACAACAACTATCCAACAGTGAACACACGTTCATATTTGTTTGTTGTTCTTATTTATAATTTCAGATTTTTAAAGTGTTCTAATGGAATCGGCTGAAGGCAGATTGTGTTCCTTTGGAGAGTCTCAGGTACAGAAACCTGATCACTCACAGTAATGATTTAGAACAATTTTATTTGCAGTGCATCAATAATTAACATCAGATTCCAGTGTTACACAGAATAGTGTAAACTAAAACAACGTGGGCTATATAGACAATTGGACAGCCTTTGAGGGTAAGCCGGGCCTTTAAGGATGGGACAGTGTCCATCCCACTCGGGAGGGTGCTGCTGTCATCTCCTGCAACATTGCCCATAGTCTTATGGCCCGATTGGTTAGGGGCTGACTATCCAGAGCAGGGGTCAGGCAGCAGACAGACCGGCTTAACCAACTGTCTGCTGGTAGCCATGCATCGTCACCCAGAACCCACATTATTGAAACTGTCTGTTACCCGCATCTGCCCTAAACATAAATGCTCTCAAAAAGTCTGTCATAATAATTTCATTCATATAAACACAGATAGCTTCCATAGAAATAACAACCTCAGACTAAAGCTAGGATTACTTAACATTAGATCACTTACAAACAAAACAGTGATTTTAAATGAATTGATCACTGATAAACGCTTACACGCTCTCTGTCTCACTGAAACTTGGAATAGACCGGATGAATATTTAGCCTTAAATGAAGCCTCACCCCCTGGATAAAGTCATGCTCATCACCCTCATTCTGTTAGGCTGGGATCTAAGATCCCACAGTGAGTTAATTGAGGAACCCAAAAACAGATCAGCATTCTGACAACGACCAGATAAGTAAATAATGTTTATTGAACAATGAACGAAGGAATAGCGGAAACTTAGACTGGTGGGAGAGACTAGGTCGGATAGCTGGGGTGAGTGAAAGACCTGCGAGGAATGCGGAGGGCTCCAGGCCTTTTGTATCAGTGGAGTGAACTAAAACAGGCATGAGAGTCTAGAGACAAACGGAGAAGGTACTCGGTACACATACACTAAAATGCTAAGGAGAAAGCTTAAACGCAAGCTGTTGAAACAGCGGAGATGCAAGCTAATGCTAGAGCTAAAGAGCTAAAGCTAGTGTAGCCAGGTACCGTGTAGGTGACAGAATAATCTGGTGGATTCCAGAAGATCGGTTGGTGATTAAATAGGGAGCAAATATGAAGGGAAAGGATTCGTGAATCCAGAACAACAGCCAACCGATTTCTGTGGGAGCAAGCACAACACAAGCACGCCACACTCGGGAAACATAAAGAAACACTAAGGGACCATGGTAAGATGACGAGAACGGGAACCAGCAGGGTTCATAACAAATCCTTAACAAATCCTATAACCCATAACAAATCCTAACACATTCTAATGGTCGGGTGGAGGCGTAGACACAATTTTTGACAAAGTGCTAGGTGTTACTGCTGAATCTTATTACAAGGCTAATTTGTTTGAAATACTGATTTGTAACTAGGGTTGCCAACTTGTTCAACGCTCAATCAGGGACAATTTCTCAATTATATATATATATATATATATATATATATATATATGTGTATATATATATATATATATCTATAAACACAAATCTGAAAATGCCTAAAAGTCATAAATATTATGTAAATACACATGTATTATTCAAAATTATAGCTGTGAAAGCTTTCATAAATCTGAAAATGCCTAAAAGTCATAAAAATTGTATCTGTCAAAGCTTTCACAAATCTGAAAATGCCTAAAAGTAATAAATATTATATAAATAAATGCTTTTTATACTAAATTTTATCTGTGAAAGCTTTCATAAATCAGATTAAATAAAAAATAAAAAAAAAACTTCACAATAAAATATTATTAGACAAAAATTATATATGTTGAAATCAGATTATGTCAAAAGTAATAAATAATATCATTACAACAATTTATAAGACAAAGTTATATCTGTGAAAGCTTTCTCAAATCAGAAAATGCCTACACATAATACATAGTATGTAAATAACTGCCTATTAGACATAATGATATCTGTGATAGCTTTTAGAACTGATGGAGGGTAACTTTAACCTGTGTTGATTCTCTATATTATCAGTTTTTGAAGTTATATGGCCTGCTTGGATGGTTTTATGGCAAGTTCAATTAAAGGCTTAATTATTTCGCGTGTTATCATTTTCCATCCTCACGGTTTATACGAGCCACGTACAGACAGAATTAAGACTGTGAAAAGTTTCACAAATCAGCCTGGTCACTTTACTGCAGGCGTCAGGAATCTAAGTGGTCACCTTTAAAAGTTATAAGCTTTTGAAAATAAAGCTCTAAAATGTACTGCTGAATGATTTCACTTTAGATGATGGCGTCACCTGAATTCACAAATCAGGACGAGCCAAATGTAGCATTAATCACAGTGTAAAGTGACTTTATCACGAAATGCAAGACGAAAAAAGCTCCGAATCGCTAACCACAAGCCAACTTTATTACGGTTGGCCTTTTGGCTTCCCACTCTTTTTTTATAGTTGCAAAGTCTTTTTTATTTACAGGTTCACTGCTCATTCTGACAGCATAAGGCTCCGATCACAGCACACACACTGCTCTGTCACTAACGTAGCTACTGCAACCGGGAGTTTGTATCAGTTTTGTTATTGGCCAATGAGGCTGTGACTGGAATACGGGACTGGAGCTGTCCCGGCCGGGACAAATCAAAATTGGCCATAAATCGTGATGTCCCGGACAATACCGGACGGTTGGCAACCCTATCTGTAACTGGTCCATCGTTAGGCAAGTCAAAACCCAGACTCTTTTCAGCTTGTCACTATTTGCCGCCCTCCAAGTCCTTATTCAGAATTTCTTCAGGAATTGGCTAACTTTCTTTCCTGCTTAGTACTTTCAACAGATGAAGCTTTAATTGTAGGTGATCTTAATACTCACTTTGACAATGAGCAGGATCCACTTACTGTCAGGAGTCATACCGTTATACCAGGTATGGACTCTAGAGGGTAGTAACCGCTCTCCTTTCCTGGTATGCGTCCTGGCAGCCGCTGTGGTTGAGATGTCAGTCTGTAGACAGCGCAATCACAGCAAATGATCCTCAGCTGCTGCCCTTGGCTATTTAAGAGCCTCGCCACTGGCAGTAGCTGTCGGATCATCTGACTGCACACACCGCTTTGCCGTTCGATCGCCGCTACGGCGTTTTCTTAAAAGCGAATGTCGTTGGCCACTAAAGCGTGTGTTTGAGACCTCATCCGTCTCACCCTTCGCTCTGGTAAAGAGCGCCGCAAGCTAGGTGGCGCTAAAGATTGGCGCAAGAGACTGGGTGGACTCGAGCTGTAGTTAAGCTCTCGCCTCTTCCTCTCACGCTGCTCAAGGTGGGCTTCAGCCAAACCGGCCAGCCCAACCAGGTGACCAAAGGAAGAGGCAGGTGGTAAGGAGCACAAATCGATGTCCACCTCCACATCAAGCCCATTCCTAAATGGGTCGATGAGGATCTGTCCCTCCAAGCCACAATCAGCGGCTACGGCTAGAAATTCAGCCACATATTCCCGCACGCTCCTGGGACCTTGGACGATGCCAAAAAGTGAGGTGGGAGGTGCAGGTATAAGTGGCTGGGGATCCAGATAGACTATGCCACTTTGATAGCCCATCTGAACCCCAGAGGGACGCTGGCGGTGACGGCGGCGAGGGCTGGGCACTTCGGAAGGGTC
Organism: Ancistrus triradiatus; assembly: GCA_025084515.1. Classification (NCBI taxonomy): domain Eukaryota; kingdom Metazoa; phylum Chordata; class Actinopteri; order Siluriformes; family Loricariidae; genus Ancistrus; species Ancistrus triradiatus. Next base: position 89,966 of record JAJAGP010001544.1, on the reverse strand, counting down.
AGGATAGAAAAAATCCTCAGTGTCATGTCCAGGAGCTAACGCTGGGTCCCCTAGTTGGTCGGATCATTCTGTCACGGTTCGCCATACAAAAGCGATGACGAACCGTCAAAACTAAATAAGAAGGGTTTGGGACCCAATTGCAGTTAGCTCCAGATGGTATTAATGAACTGAAATAAAGTTAAATAAATAAACTGAAATAAAATAATACAAATGAATAAATAACAAAGGAGAAGTGAGTCTCTGTGTGTGTATGCAGAAGGCAGCAAATGTGCGATCAGGCAGTCACACACACAGAGCTCAAGCCGCGCTTGAAGGAGCAGAGGAAGGAGGGGGTAAAATTCCCCACTTGACGTCAGCGGTGCCAAACGCGCTGCTGCACGTCAGCTCTGCAGGGAGAAAGACTGAGCACTCAGTGCCCTCCAGTGGCGAACCTGGGCTCGTCGCGCTTTCTTGTTCCGCACCAGGGCAGTTAGACCCCTAGTCCTGTACCTGGGCCCACCGCGCATTCAAGCCCCGTGTTTGAGCATGTAAGCTCCACAGAGAGGCATTCAGCGCCGCCTGGCCCCGTACAGCTGTGTATTGCACATTCAAGCCCCGTGTATGAGCACTCTGGCTCCACGGAGAGGCCTATAGCGCTGCCTAGCCCCGTTCACGAGCACGCTGGAGCTCTAGAAATGAGCACTCAGCACCCTCCAGTGGTGAACCTGGGCCCGCCGCGCTTTCAAGCTCCGCACCAGGGCAGTCAGACCCTGTGCTTGATCCTATGGCGCCCCCTAGACCCATACCTGGGCCCGCAGCGCATGTTGGTCCCGTGTTAGAGCTGTTAGTCTCCACGGTTGCACTGTTGGTGCCGCCTGGCCCCGTACAGGAGTCCATTGCGCCTCCTAACCCCACGTCTGAGCCAGAAAGCTCCACACTTGGGGATTATGCGCACCGGTCGTTGCCGCCGACCCCTGCGCCTCGGTCTAGACCAGTTCCAGCACCGCGATCGTTGGTCCCGATCCCTGCGCCACCTAGCGCTGTTGTTGAGTACTCCGCGGTCGTCCCCGCCACTTCACGGCGACCGCGGACGTGTTCTTCTTTCCGCTTGGCTATACGCCTAGCCCCCACTTTTTTAACGGGTCTCGCTGGGCCGAGTCTTGCTCCTGAGCCGCCGGCGTCGAGCTCCGCCTGTGAGTCGCCGAGCTCCGCCCCTGAGCCGCCAGCACCAAGCTCAGCCCCCCTGCCTGCGAGCCCCGCCCTGGGGTCGTTGGCGTCCAGCCCCATTTGTTCACCACTGGCCTCTGCCTCTGAGCTACTTAGCGCTGCTCCTCAGTCGCCAGTGGTCAGTTTTGGCCAAGAGGCCGTTAGGCTGGTCATTAAGCCCTATTTGGCCATTGGTCCGGCCATGACCTTCCCCACCCTCCCATTCAGTCCCTTGCTGGGGGTTGGCCCTGCTTACCAGGGCCTCCCCCTTAGTCAGGCGCTCAACCCTGAGCATGTCCGTCAGGCCAGGGGTGCCTGGATGGACGCTTAAGGGCGTCGGGACGCCGCCCTTTGGGGGGGGGTACTGTCAGGAGTCATACCGTCATACCAGGTATGGACTTTACAGAGTAGTAACCGCTCTCCTTTCCTGGTATGCATCCTGGCAGCCGCTGTGGTTGAGCTGTCAGTCTGTAGACAGCTCAATTACAGCAAATGATCCTCAGCTGCTGCCCTTGGCCATTTAAGAGCCTCGCCACTGGCAGTAGCTGTCGGATCATCTGACTGCACACGCCGCTTTGCCGTTCGATCGCCGCTATGGCGTTTTATTAAAAGCGATCGTCGTTGGCCACTAAAGCGTGTGTTTGAGACCTCATCCGTCTCACCCTTTGCTCTGTTAAAGAGTGCCGCGCTTCCGCATTTGCTCCGTTTGCTTTTCTTTTGTTTTATTTCTTTGCAGGGACAGTGGGATAATCTAGGCTCGTAAAGGAGCCTAGATTTCGTAACGCTGGGAAGCGTGAGGTAAAAGTCTTCGTAGGGCTTAGGTAGTGCAGGGAGAGTTGTAATAATGTTTGTTGCATTTCCATCCTCTTCCTCCCTTTCCCAACGCCACGCGCCGATCTGCGCCTTCATTCAGCCTCGCTGTCTGCTCGGCGCTCTCCCAGCGCTGAGCAGCGATCGCGCCACGTCTCCCTCTGTCTGCATACACACGCAGAGACTCACTTCTCCTTTGTTATTTATTCATTTGTATTATTTTATTTCAGTTTATTTATTTAACTTTATTTCAGTTCATTAATACTATCTGGAGCTAACTGCAATTAGGTCCCAAACCTTCTTATTTAGTTTTGACGGTTCGTCATCGCTTTTGTATGGCGAACCGTGACACTTACAATTGCTTTTGAGTCTATTTTTGAATCCATGAGTATCACTCAGTGTGATGGGTCCAACCCACCGCTGTAATCATACTTTAGATCTAATATTAATATTTGGTATCAATATAGATAACCTTTTTTTTTTTCCACAAAGTGATTTGATTTTTGATCACTAATATAATCTCCACACATCATCACCCCTCCGGTCTTCTCTAACATCTACTGTGCAATATATCTATCTATTACTGACACCTTGTTAGATTTCACTATTGTGCAACATTTGTATAATGTGGAATAACAACTGTATTTTAACAGTTATCTATTTATTACCTCATACTTATGCACCATTTGCACCATTTCTTTTGTGTTGTATCTTTGTATGTGTTTCACTGTGAAAAAAATGGCTTTTAATCTCATTGTACATCCGTATATTGACAATAAAGGCGTTCTATTCTATTCTGTTCTATTCTATTCCCTATTCTATTCTATCTTGTAGAATTTGAGCTATCTCTAATAAATATAATCCTACTGCTTCGTTATCTCAGCAAGCGCACCATTACATCTACTACTACAGCTGCGTTTATTAATAACCTACCAGACTTTAAATTTAATACACTGCTCAAAAAAATAAAGGGAACACTTAAACAGCACAATATAAACTCCAAGTAAATCAAACTTCTGTGAAATCAAACTGTCCACTTTGGAAGCAACACTGTGTACCGTTAATAGCTGTATCACAGCCATTCAAGTCTGGCTACCCTTTATCCACCCTCTTGCCCCCACCAAGTCACAAACATTATGACACTTCGGAATGCAAATGGCCACCATCTGGAGAGAGTCTCTCCACCAAGTGATGGCACCATCAACCCCAGCCTCGTCTTGAACCAACAAAAATTGGGGGTCTGGCTTCACGGGCCAGATAACTTATGCATCTTGCCATCATAAAATAAGTCTTAAAAGGATTTCTGACAGTCAGCACCCCAGACTCACCCCTTCCCAAGAGAAATCTGCCCTAATTTCTCCAAAGAAAAACAAATATGCCTACTCTCTTGTTGCTTTTACGACCCCTTTCTTAGCCTGGCTGGAGCCAGGGAGGACACCCCTGGAATTTACGACACAAGGATTCCAGCCTTCCTTTTAAAGACATACTTTTTAAAAATAGTATTAAAGTTTTGTTGGGAACAGATTATCTTCGCCTGGAACACTCAATTAGAAAACACTTGAGAACTGCTTCATAATGAGTCCAAACACACCCATACGTAACTGTCTATCTCATGCAAAGTTTGATCGGGGCTATTCTTCATACTCCTATATATAATCATATATACATATGCATGTCACTGATTCCTCATGTATTTTCATATCTATTTGGTTAGTGTTTTAGTATAATGACCATTCTATACGTAATATGGTCCAGTTGTGTTATACTTAGAAATAATAGCATGTTTTCTCTATATGTATCGATCGCTCATGTTTAATACTTGTTCACACTTATAAAAGAACAGAAATGTAAGTTGTTATTCAGAATGTACTGTACCCTACATCTGGTATTGGTTATTTGTTTAAGGAATAGCAAATGTATGTACTGTAGTTAGAATGACTTAATGATGTCTTAGTTTATAAATTCAAGGTGCCCTTGACTAAACTTGTAACTTTGAGGATTTTGGTTCTTATGTGATACTTTTAGACGTCCTAGATATGTAGAAATATATTAATCCAAGTTATAGCTTCTGTAGCTGCCCCTACCAACCTATGGTGAAATTAGCAGACATATCCAAGAGGAGGGACTTGAGGCCGAATCAGCTTCTCATTGGCTAAGTCTAGGGCAAACCCCTTTTGCCCCGCCTCTGATCGCTTACGTCCGGAATATACAAAACCTTAGCGCGGCTAACTTTTGGTCAGTTCTTTTGTTCTTTTGTTCATTCCAAGCTCTTAGTTCGTGGTGTTCTTTTAGTTCGTTTTGAGTCTCGTTCCTGACATATAAGTTTTTCTTTGTTCAGCAGTTCAGCAGTTCGGTAGTGCCGAATTAGAAACTAAGCCGACGAAAGTAGTGAAAGACCAACTAGCAAAGATCTTCAAGTTTGACCACTTCGTATATCCTAGTTTTATAAGTCTTTTGAAGCTTGTGGTGCTAGAACGTGTCAACTCCACCTTTACCTGTGGCCAGGGTAGAAATCTTAGTTGGACGCACGCAAACTTCGAGAACCGGTAGACCACCACCCCAAAGCTGGGAAGAAAGTCAAGGCGAGGCCCGCAACACATCTGTGACTCCACGGGCTGCATATCAGCAATAACCGAGAGGCCAAGAGCCTGCATCATCCAGAAGCTCCCCGAACAGCTGCGTCAGATCTGAAGATAGGACTGCTGCCGATCCCCCGTGTGTCTTCTGATGACAGGCTAAGGTCCGGTCCCGTTCCACCTCCTTCGTGTGAGCCCCCGAAAAAGGCAAGTACCACTTGTGTGGTTTATCTGGGTCCCTGATTCTCGAACCTTGCGTTTAATTTTAAACCACGCTTCAACGTAGACTTATCCACGTCTCAGTAGTTTCCACCATACTATTCACGTTTCACCATACTTTGAGTGACGAGTAACTCACTGCATCGTAACAAACTAGTTCATAACATTGCCTCTGCGAAATTACTGCGCAACTGATAAGTTGCACATAGAATCCTCTTGGTTTCTGATTTTAATACTGTGATATGTACGTTTGCCATCATTTTTTGATTTTAATACTGTGATATATACATGTTCGCCATAATTTCTTGATCTTAACTCTGATACACATGTCATTACATCAGATAGTCTGTTGGTATTGCCGTGTTTGCAGTTAATAAACTCGTTATAACCATTTGAATTTACCTCTTTGTGTGAGAGAGTTTCATTCAAACAAAAGGTCGAGAAAAATATCTTTGAATTCACTATTCAGACCAAGACTGATCAGTTTCGCTTTTCTCTTTCAACTGGTTTTCCGGATCTACCAGTCCACAAACGATCTGGTGGTGCCCCATTTCTTCATTAAAAATTAATCTATTTAAAATGTAGTCATATCTTGCTACAACTGATTGACAATCAATTTCACATGCTGTTGTGCAAATGGAAAACACAACAGGTGGAAATTATTGGAAATTATCAAGACACACCCAATAAAGGAGTGGTTCTGCAGGTGGGGATTTCTGGCTGATGTTTTAGTCACTTTTGAATGTTGGTGGTGCTTTCACACTCATGGTAGCATGAGGCGGACTCTACAACCCACACAAGTGGCTCAGGTAGTGCAGCTCATCCATGATGGCACATCAATGCGAGCTGTGGCAAGAAGGTTTGCTGTGTCTGTCAGTGTACTGTACTGTCCAGAGGCTGGAGGCGCTACCAGGAGACAGGCCAGTACACCAGGAGATGTGGAGGAGGCCGTAGGGGGGCAACAACCCAGCAACAGGACCGCTACCTCCGCCTTTGTTCAAGGAGGAACAGGAGGAGCACTGCCAGAGCCCTTCAAAATGATCTCCAGCAGGCCACAAATGTGCATGTGTCTGCACAAACGGTTAGAAACCGACTCCATGAGGATGGTATGAGGACCCGACGTCCACAGATGGGGGTTGTGCTCACAGCCAAACACCATGCAGGATGCTTGGCATTTGCCAGAGAACACCAGGATTTTCAAATTTGCCACTGGCGCCCTGTGCTCTTCACAGAAGAAAGCACATGTGACAGAGTCTGGAGAGACTGTGGAGAGCAATCTGCTGCCTGATCGGTTTGGCAGTGGGTCAGTAATGGTGTGGGGTGGCATTCTTTAGAGGTAGCCTGACTGCCATTAGGTACCGAGATGAGATCCTCAGACCCCTTGTGAGACCATATGCTGGTACGGTTGGCCCTGGGTTCCTCCTAATGCAGGACAATACTAGACCTCATGTGGCTGAAGTGTGTCAGCAGTTCCTGCAAGATGAAGGCATTGAAGCTATGGACTTGAATCCGATTGATTCCCCGGACCTGAATCCGATTGAGCACATCTGGGACATCATGTCTCGCTCCATCCAACAACGTCACGTTGCACCACAGACTGTCCAGGAGTTGGCGGATGCTTTAGTCCAGGTCTGGGAGGAGATCCCTCAGGAGACCATCTGCCACCTCATCAGGAGCATGCCCAGGTGTTGTAGGGAGGTCATACAGGCACGTGAAGGCCACACAAAATACTGAGCCGCATTTTGACTTGTTTTAAGGACATTACATCAAAGTTGGATCAGCCTGTAATGTGTTTTTCCACTTTCATTTTGTATGTGACTTTAAATCCAGGCCTCCATTGGTTAATAAATTTGATTTCCATTGATGATTTTTGTGTGATTTTGTTGTCAGCACATTCAACTTTGTACAGAACAAAGTATTGAATGAGAATATTTCATTCATTCAGATCTAGGATGTGTAATTTGGGTGTTCCCTTTATTTTTTTGAACATTGTAGATCTACGGAGCCCAGTCATCTTGATCGTGTAAATGACCAATCAGAATGTGTGTTTTGCTCAACCGTGGATATGATTGCTCCTGCTAGGGTCAAATGCATTAGGGAAAGAAGGCTAGCACCATGGTATAATGACCACACCTGTACCTTAAAGCAAACAGCACGGCGTTTAGAATGCAAGTGGCGACATTGTAAATTAGAGGTATTTAAGATTGTTTGGAGGATTAGCATGGCAGAGTATAAGCATGCCCTCACTAAAGCTAAAGCTGCATATTTTTCTTTAATCAAAGAAAAAATGTAACGCCGGCTGAGGGAAGAGAAGGCACACGCAGAAAGTGATCTGAACTCAGGGGCAGGTGCAGGGGAAGGTGCATGTGATGGCAGGTGAGGAGGGGAGAGAATGTGACAGATCGCGAAAGAAGGTGCGCGAAGGTGGACGTAGTGCACAGGTGCACAGGTCCACGTGCGGCGTGACAGAAAAATAAGAATAATCCTAGATTTCTCTTTAATACAGTATCTAGATTAACTAAAATCCCTAAAGAATGTGACTCTCACGTTCTGCTTAATTTTAACAGTAATGATTTCATGATTTTCTTTAATGATAAGATAGAAAAGATTAGGCATAAAACTCGAAGCTCTTCACACCAAACTATTCAGCAACCTTCCAGATGCAGCACTAGTGTAGACATGTGTTTAATTAGCTGTAAATCAAGATTAGAATCTTTTACCCCAATTACTAATACTGAACTATCCTCACTGATCAGCGTCAAGTCATCAACGTGGTTATTAGATCCAATTCCTACATGTTTACTCAAAAAAGTGATACCTAGTAATATAGAGTCATTGCTTATTATTTAAAATTCATCCCTTACTTTTGGTTATGTGCCCAAATCCTTTAAGTGTGCCGTTATCAAACCACTGATTTAAAAAAAGCCAATCTTGACCCTTGTGTGATATCTAATTATAGACCCATTTCAAATCTACCTTTTCTCTTCAAAATCTTAGAAAAAGCCATCTATCAGCAGCTCTGTAGTTACCTCCAAAGGAACGGTGTTTATGATACATTTCAGTCTGGCATCAGGCCCCATCATAGTACTGAAACAGCATTAATTAGGGTACCAAATTATATATTAATATCCTCAGATAATGGATGTGTTTATTTTCTTGTTCTGTTAGATTTAAGTGCAGCATTTTGACACTATAGATCACAATGTTTTATTGAACAGACTAGAAAATACTGTAGGTGTTAAAGGATTTCAACTTTCTTGGTTTATATCCTACTTGACAATCTGGTACCAGTTTGTTCATGCAAATAATCTACGCTTTAATCTCTCAAAAGTGAGGTATGGTCTGCCTCAGGGGTCTGTGCTTGGCTCGCTTTTATTTTATCTAGGACAGGTTGGCTACATCTATCCTAAATCTAGATGGATGTTTAGTATTGCCGAGTCTGTCTATAAAAAAACTCAGGTGTCACATTTGATTCAGATCTTTCCTCTGATGCGCACATTAGCAGCATCACTCGAATTACCTATTTTCAATTAAGTAATATTGCTAAACTTAGAAATATCCTCTTTTTTAATGATGTGGAGAAACTGGTTCATGCGTTTATAACCTCAAGGTTGGATTACTGTAATGCTTTACTTACTGGATGCTTACTGGATAAATAACGGTCCTGTTCTATCATCACTACAATGGTTACCGGTTAAATTCCGCTTTGATTACACAATACTTCTTATAGCTTATAAAGCTCTACATTACCTGGACATTAATTAAGTGAAAATTTTAGAGTTTTACAGTCAAGCTCGTCTACTTCGTTTGCAGGGGGCAGGACTTCTTTTAGTTCTTAGAATTAAAAAAGTCACAGCAGGGGGAAAGGCTTTCTCATACATGGCCCCCCAACTATGGAATAAACTTTCCACTTTAGTTCGAGACTCAGAAACTCTCCAAAATTTTAAGTCTAGGCTAAATACATACTTATTTACACAGGCTTTTGACTATATTTAGACTGGGATGCATGGCTCGGGTTTCTGGGGCCGAAGTCTGGAGTCATGTCTGGCCTGCCATGACATGACCCAAGCCATGCATCCTGGTCTAAGTCTAGTCAAAAGCCTGCGTAAATAGGTATGTCTTTAGCCTAGACTTAAAAGTTTGGAGTGTGTCTGAGTCTCGAACTAAAGTGGGAAGTTTATTCCATAGTTGGGGGGCCATGTATGAGAAAGCCTTTCCCCCGGCTGTGACTGTTTTTCATTCTAGGGACTAAAAGAAGTCCTGCACCCTGCGAACGAAGTAGATGAGTTGGATTGTGTTAGGGTTTTCGGAACTTATAAATGCAAATTCAATACGGGAAGTTTTAACCACGTGGTCCTTTGTTCAAAATGGCGCCTCCCTGGGCCCCTGGGTCCCTGGCTAGGGAACCTTCAGATTCCTGCCTAAGGGGGGAGGCGGAGCTTGGACTTTATAGCACATTTCATTGGCTCCACCAGTAGTGAAGGAGGAGCCTAGATGGGAAACAAAAGCATTCGCTCAGAGACGAGCGGGCTCTTTTTTCTCTCTCTTTCTCTTTCGCTTTCTATTCGTCTGCTTGCAGGAGAGAAGGGCAACCGATCGGCTTAGCTCTAAGATATATTCACAGACCACTTTGTGTTTTAAATAAATTGTTTGTATCAAGAGCCGCCTAGATTTTCCGACTGTTTCTTCAGGACCTCGCGAACAAAAGATTCGTTGTAACAAATGGTAGCAGAGGATGGTTCAAAAGGCCTGAATTAACAGCACATAAGATTCTGTGGACCTGAACTTGGAAACCTCTTTTGGCTCAGACAAGGGCGCGGCCCTACACAAGGTACCAAACAAAAACAGGGATTTCTCTGGATAGGGTTAAGTTGCATATTATTTAGCGGTACTGGGTGTTCAAAGAATTCAGAGTCCGTAAGTGTCAGCTTGAAATTACTAAGGTATTATGAGATAGTTTGGAACTGTGAATATATGCTAGAGCTAAAATGTATGTTTCCTGATTGCTGAGTTCGAACCTGACCGGTCTAAATAAACTGTACAAGGCGCCATTGTGTTCAGACACCATTGGGCTTGTGTAGAATCTGTCTGTTTTGGTAGCGGGATTCTGTACAAGGCGCCATTGGGTTCAGACACCGTTGGGTTTAAGTAGAATCTGTCTGTTTTGGTAGCGGAATTTTACTAATTTGATTGTTCTAAATTCCAAATCTGTCTGTTTTGGTAGCGGGATTTGGGTAGAATCTGTCTGTTTTGGTAGCGGGATTCGGGTAGGATCTGTCTGTTTTGGTAGCGGGATCCTACAAATTTGGTTGTTCTAAAATCCGAACCTGTCTGTTTTGTAGCGGGATTTGGGTAGAATCTGTCGGTTTTGGTAACGGGATTCTACAAATTTGGTTGTTGTAAAATCCGAACCTGTCGGTTTTGGTAGCGGGGTTCGCGGAATTAATCTAAATTCTAAATTTGGTTCAAAATAGTACGTCAGGAGTTGTTGTTTGTCTTACTGTGTCGGCCATTTTTTCCTTTGTTTGTGTACTTCCTGTGTCGGCCATCATGTTTGTGTGCTTTGTTCTCTGTGGTACTTCCGGTATCGACTATATTGTCCTTTGTGTGTGAGCTCTGTAGTTTGTGTTATATTATGTCCGGCGGCCATTATAATTATTCTTCATTGTGAAGGAGTAAAATAATTCAACTTTTAAATATGAGAGATTAACGGAATGGGTGCATTCCTTAATGGTAAGAGAGTTAAGGAGGATACATTATACGTTATCGTAAGTTGCTTGAAGGTTAATGCTTGTAGTAATTAAAGGTTATTATTTGGAACACTGTGGCTTTAGCAGATGTTAATAGTAGTTAATGCATTATAGTGCATTTAGACTAATATATACCTAGCTGAAGTCATTATAGTTTATATATGTTATGAATTGGGATAGTCCTACTCTAGTCGTGAATTAGATTGTTTCTCATTCCAAGTCATAACTAAACCTTCAACAAAGAAAAAAATAAATAAATAAATAAATAGAATAAAATAAAATAAAATAAAATTTAATAATAATAAAAGAGAATAAAATTAATAAAGGCTCTGATGCCAATTTTAAAAACCAAAATGGTAGATCTAACAGCAGGACAATTGCAGCATGTAGTTATTAATAGGACTAAAGACACCACACCAGTAAAAGGTAGAGACATGGAAAGGGAGATAGTTCTCACTTTTTTTCACATTTCACAAACCTACTTTCCAACCAGCCACTTCTAAACTCCTTCACTTTAAATCAGAAGCATTTTAAGTGTTTTAACAGGACTTAACCCACAAATTATGGCTGAAGTGAACTCCGCTCGTCAAGGAATGCTGTTATTTCTCTATGTCTATAGTCTCTTCTGAGGTAAGTAAAGGTTTATCTCCTTTTAGCGATAGGGAAAGAGAGGCGCACCTCTTACACATTTATAGCACGGGTCGGAATACCTAACAGGTTAGCAGACTCTCAAACACGTAACTGAGAAATAGCTCTTACACATACAATATCACAGGGAAAGAATAAGGCAGATCACAGCGACTTCCATTCAGCCTGGAAGGACGAAGTACAGGATACTTTGGTCCAACTAAATGCTGAGGGCTTGAGCTTAAGAGCCAACGTAGAAGAAATTTATCAGTGGTACACATCAATTGGATATAGGTTAGCCACAACCAACAAATTTGCAAATTCAGTAGGCAAACCTAAAGTTAAGCAGCATCAACTTTTGTCCGCTATCGGTTCTTACTCTGCCGAAATTTCAAAGCCACGGCAGAGGAATATGAGACTGAATTAGAAGACATGCGTGACACAGAGCATCATAAAACTGAATTAATACTTAGTCAACGAACCAAAATTAATGGCTTTGAATATGATAAACAAAATTGGGCACGGCAATCACAAATATTCGACCAGCAATTGGCAGATGTGCATTTCGCACTCAATAAAAACCAAAAATATGCCGCCACTCTAGAACAGTGTTGCAATAGTGTCGGAATCCCCATTTCGGCACTCAAACAACACTTAGGATCTGACACATCCTCACAAAGTCCTGAGAACCCAGGTAATGTTGAAATGTGTTAGAATTTCCTGCTAGTAGCAACCTGAGCAAGAACCGCTGGAGATGGTACCGCTCGGCTGTATCCAGCTGTGGATTTAAGATTGGCTGGAACAGATGGACAGGCCCAGGCCTGCACGTCAACATTTGCTCAGGGGAAAAGTCCAAATTGTCATATAAACAGCAACATATTGGTTTCAAATTTTCCAAGGCCCGAGTGTATTCCTAACTCCATCTTGACAAAGGACACCACCCAATCACGAATTGCTGTAATTAAAACTATGACTGGCCACAATGGTGAAAATTTTGACGTTAATATCAAACAGGGGACGTGATTTCTTGAAATTTAGAGAACACATTCCGGCACATCACGACAAGCCCTATAATGACCAATTAGCTGAAGTTATCAGGCGATTGGAAACAATCGAAATCCTGATACAGGGATTTATCCAAGGCAATGCACCTACTCAACAGTGTCATGGTCCAAGCCAAAATAACCACACAACATGACTGTGAATTTGGCTTCAATCACACATATGCGCACACACACCATACACACACACACTTTTTAATTGCATGTAGACATTATGCACAAGATCTGTTAACCGCTGCCAGACAAGAGATCCCCGATCTCCGTTTTCATAGCACACCACGATATGCCTTAACAGATCTTGTTGAATTACTAAACCTAGATAAATGGTTTCAACATTATTTTGAATTATTCTGGATCTCTCTGAAAAAGGCGGCATTGTAAATGCTGTTCTTTTTCAGAAAGGGGGGAGGAATGAGGCAAGACAAATTCTCCAATATCATAGCTCAAAATTGGATCTTATAGTACAGGGACAAAACTGTAAGGTTAGCAAGGCTCGATGCATTGGTGCAGGGTTTAAACTGTTCTACCATGGTGTGGATAGGAAGAGAAATGAAGTTGGTGTGGTCCTGAAGGAGGACTATGTAAAGAATGTCGTTGAGGTGAAAGGTGTCAGATAGGATAATAGTCTGAAGCTGGGAAATGAGGGGGTAATGGTGGAATGTTGTGTGGCTCTGACACACGTTGGTGTGAATTACAGGAGAAGAGAGATTCTGGGGGAGTTAGATGAAGTGGTTGAGGCATTCCCAGGGAGGAGCGGACTGGTGATTGGTGAGATTCAACGGTAATGTTGGAGGAAGGTAATAAAAAGGGATTGAGGAAGTGATGGGCAGGTTTGGTGTAAGGATAGGAACTAGAAGGACAGATGTGGGATTTTACAAAGAGGATGGAAAGGCGTGGTTACACACATGTTCCAAAAGAGGGAGGAGCACATAGGTAGACACATCCTATGTAGGAAGAGGTTGCAATTAAAAGAGATTGGTGATTGTAAGGTAGGGGGAGAGGACAAGTGTAGCTAGACAGCATCGGCTGGTGGTGTGCAGGATGGCTCTGGTGAAAGTTGAGAAAGGAAGAATGTCGTGAGGAGTTCAGAGAGAAAGCTGAGAAAAGTTTTGGGTGATAGGAAAGAGCTCCCAGATGACTGGGTAGTAGAATGTAGCACATGAAAGGCAAAAGAAGGTTGGATAGCGTAGCAGAAATTGTGGGACAGGATGTAGCAAAGATTAGAAAGGACGAAGTAAGTGAGGAAAGCTTGTAGAACTGAAAGGCAAAGAAGGTGGATTGGCATAGAAATTGTGGGAACAGGATGTAGCAAAGATTAGCAGGACGAAAGAAAATGGTAAAGCTGTAAGAACATTTGGAAAAAAGGCAAAAGAAGGTTGGATGGCGTTGAAATTGTGGAAAGGATGTAGCAAAGATTAGCAGGACAAAGTACGTGAGAAAGCTTGAAAAGGATGAAGAACGGAAAGGCAGATAACATACGTTGAGGTATGGAAAAGTCTAGGAGAGCTGGGAGTGGGTGTTTTTGACTAGAATATTCAATGGAATTCTGGTGAACGAGCAGTAGCCGGAGGGAAATGGGAGGAGAAGTTTACTTGTACCGATTTTAAGCAGAAGGGTGAGGTACAGAGTTGTGGCTCTCACAGGGGGCTAAAGTGATGAGTAACACAATGAAGGGAGAGAGTTGTGGAAAGCTAGGCTCAGAACAGGAGGTGGACAGTGTGTGAACAAAACAGTTGGTTTAATGCCAAGGAAAAGCACCAAGGGATGCCCGGATTTTTGCTTTGAGACTGTCAATCAGGATCTCTCCCCAGGGAAACCGGACGAAGGAGAGGAACGAGTACCATCGCTGCCTAGGTGACCGGACAGGGGGTCGATCAAATACACAAAAGAAAGTGGGATCGTCGAGGTGGGACGGACCTTGGGAGACCCTCGCAGAGGACTGGACGGGATATGCAGACACTCATCGTGAGGGAGTTCCTAACCTTTCCTAAAGTGGACAGAACTGGTACGGGCAAAGGGGGAAAAAGTGGTAGGCAAGCCAGAAAGGGGTAAGTTAACAGCTAGTGAGATTGACTTAGGTACGAGAATAGCACCAGTAACAACTATGAGGTGTTTAACAATCAGAGAAAATACAGGTGGACCAGTGAATGCACAAAAAATTAAGCCGGGCAGATTTAGTATGGTTGTGTGGTAATATGATATCGGCGGAAGATTGTATGGGAAATTGGTCTGGGGGTTGTGCGTTTGGTTTTTTGATAATTGCCTTTCAGGGGATTTACAAGCAGCCGGAATGGAGGATACGCGGATGAACTGGCCCAATCACCACAGCCATCGAAGAGACACCCGAGAGGTCAGATCTGGGAGGATCCTTCGACAAACCGTGTGGATTGATCGTTATAGGGGTCCCAAGGGGGTCCCAGATGAATTTAAAGGTAGGAACCGATTGCTGCAGGGTTTGAAATAGTCGCTCTTTTGTTGGGTAAATGTCAATAAGAATGTAGGACTGGAATGCAACTAATCTCTATTACAATCACAAGATTTGGTTAATTAAGTGTTCAAGCCATTGAGGGACTGAGGGACCAGCTAGACCAGACTTCACTTATGACCATACAGAATAGGATGGCATTAGACGTGTTGTTGGCAGAGAAAGGTGGAGTTTGCCAGATTGTGGGTTCATCGTGTTGCACCTTCGTCCCTAATAATACTGCACCTGATGGTAGTGTGTCACGAGCCTTGGAGGGATTGAGGGCTTTGTCACAAGAATGGAAGGAAAGCTCAGGAATAGACAATGAATGGGTAAAGTGGCTAGAACAGATATTTGGACCATGGAAGGGAGTTATTATGAGTTTAGTGATGTCAGTATGTGTGGGATTGGCAATTTTAGTGGTGTGTTGTTGTTGTTATGTCCCATGTGTCAGGGTATTGATAGAAAGATTTATGGCAGAGGTAGTGAGTAGAGGAAGCAGAGGGGGACAAGATCCACCAGTCATCCAGACGGTGTTGACAGATTTGTCTAAGTATTATATAGACGACGAGGTGGAGGATACCCTTGAAGGTGGGCCGGAAGACCCACTTCAAGTGACATAAGTGCTACTAACTCTGCTTATTTAAAGGTAAAAACCGACCAGACAAGGCAAGGAGAGACGACCAACGCTGCTGATCATACACCGGGATGAAGGAAAGAGACTGGGAAGAACGGGCAGAGGCAGACTCCGTGGGAACTGGAAATCCCACTCCAAGGGACAAAAGGGCCACCAACTGGACCGGCCCACACGGAACAAACCACAGCAATAAAGCCGACTATGTGGAAAAGGAGTCCAGTGAAGCCAAAGGAACAGAACAAGAAGAGGGATTTGGTTAGACTAGGAGGGCAAAACATAAACATATAGGTCGCAGACACATAGATCATCTTTGAAAACACTAGTTAAGTAAACACACATAGTTCAGCTACAAAACTCAAGGGGTTAGTTCAGGATTGTTTATGGTGTATGTATGTTTGATGCGCTGCTATTTTTATGAAGGTTATTTTGTGTTTCTTTGTTGTAATGTTTGTGCCGCAGCGGAAACAGGCAAGACCGACGGGGAAGAACCCATGGGGCAGTAAGAGCTGTGCAGAGAAACAGAAGCTATGGGCCCCTTCTGAATATCTGCAGCTCTGTCCAGTGGAGGATGACCTGAAAGGACTTCCTGTAGAAGCTACACACACATTGTTTTATTTTTTCGTCTCGTTTGATTTCCTAATTTTAAAATTACTCTATTTTTGTCTCCTATTTTTAGTTTTGTTTAATTATTATTTTTGTTTGTTTGTTTTGTTAAGGGTTAGGAGCTGCTGCGAAAGGTACGGTTCCTTTAGTTTAACTGGCAGCCTTTTGATTTTTAGATACCTTTTATTGCACAAATTCAGCCCAGTGGCCATGTAGTCAGAGTGGATTAAATCGGGGGTTGCGGACGGTTGCTCTTTTTTCCTGGAACCTAGAAACACTTAACTTAAAGTTAAAAGGTAATGTGAAAGCATTAAGATGCTTTCAAGGGGGGATTGTTAGGTTTTCGGAACTTATAAACGCAAATTCAATATGGGAAGTTTTAACCACGTGGTCCTTTGTTCAAAATGGCGCCTCCCTGGGCCCCTGGGTCCCTGGCTAGGGAACCTTCAGATTCCTGCCTAAGGGGGGAGGCGGAGCCTGGACTTTCTAGCACATTTATTGTCTCCCCCGTCGTGCAGGAGGAGCCTAGATGGAAACAAAAAGCATTCGCTCAGAGACGAGCGGGCTTTTTTTATCTCTCTTTCTCTTTCGCTTTCTATTCGTCTGCTTGCAGGAGAGACGGCAAACCGATCGGCTAGCTCGAAGATATATTACAGACCACTTTGTGTTTTAACTAAATTGTTGTATTCAAGAGCCGCCTTAGATTTTCCGGACTGTTTATTCGCAACCTCGCGAACAAAAAGATTCGTCGTAACAAAATGTAAAAATTTAAGAGTTAATCAGATAATGTGGGGCTAGGCCCATGTAGAGCTTTGTATAAGTTATAAGAAGTATGTTGTAATCAATGCGAATTTGGAATGGTAACAGTGGAGAAACTGATTGATAGAACAGGAGTGATATGATCAAATTTTTCTAGTTCCAGTTAGCACTCGGGCAGCTGCATTCTGAACGAACTGAAGTTTATTTATAGATTTACTAGAGCATCCAGTAAGTAAGGCGTTACAGTAATCCAACCTTGTGGTTATAAATGCATGAACAAGTTTTTCTGCATCATTAAAAGAGAGGATATTTCTAAGTTTAGCAATATTATGTAATTGAAAGAAAGCAATTCGAGTGATGCTGCTAATGTGTGCATCAAAGAAGAGATCTGAATCAAATGTGACCCCTAAAAGTTTTTTACAGACGAACTGGGCAATACTGGACAGCCATCTAGATTTAGGATAAATGTAACCAACCTGCCTCTCACAGCCTTGGGTCCCACTAATAGAACCTCAGTTTTATCTGAGTTAAGTAAGAGAAAATTAAATAACATCCAATCTTTTATTTCCTTTACACAGTCCTCAATTTTGTTGATTGTAAGGCTGTCATTAGGTTTGGCTGATATGTACAGTTGTGTATCATCTGCATAACAGTGGAAACTAATGCCATGTTTATAACTGAGCCTAGTGGCAGCATGTACAGAGAGACTAAAAGCACTAACCCCTGAGGCACGCCATACTTCACTTTTGAGAGCTTAGACCTTAGATTATTTATATGAACAAACTGGTACCGGTCAGTTAAGTAGGATTTAAACCAAGAAAGTGCTGATCCCTTAATACGTACAGTATTTTCTAGTCTGTTTAGTAAAACATCATGATCTATAGTGTCAAATGCTGCACTTAAATATAACAGAAAAAGAAAACACATCCCTTATCTGAGGACATTAACAAGTCATTTAGTACCCTAATTAATGCTGTTTCAGTACTATGATGGGGCCTGAAGCCAGACTGAAATGTTTCATAAATTTCATTCCTTTGGAGGTAACTGCTGATAGACGGCTTTTTCTAAGATTTTGGGACAGAAACGGTTAGATTTGAAATTGGTCTATAATTAGATATCACACAAGGGTCAAGATTGGATTTTTTAATCAGTGGTTTGATAACGGCACATTTAAAGGATTTGGGCACATAACCAAAGGTAAGGGATGAATTTAAAATAACTAACACTGGCTCTATAATACTAGGTATTACTTGTTTGAATAAATGTGTAGGAATTGGATCTAATAAACATGTTGATGACTTAGACGAGCTGATCAGTGCAGATAGTTCAGTATTAGTAATTGGGTTAAAAGATTCTAATCTTGATTTACAGCTCATTAGACAGATGTCTTTACTACTGCTGCATCTGGAAGGTTGCTGAATAGTTTGGTGATGTGATGAGCATTGAGTTTTATGCCTAATGTTTTCTATCTTAGAATGTTTTCTATTTTCTATCTTGCACAATAGTGAAATCTAACAAGGTGTCAGCAATAGACAGATATATTGCACAGTAGATGTTAGAGAAGACCGGAGGGGTGATGGTCAAAAACTGACCGAGTTAGTCATTGCCCCCCCCCCCAGGGGCCCCAGTGCCCACCCGGGGTCCACAGGGGCCTCATGGGCTCACATATCACCTCAGATTGCACCTGGGACCAAGCCTTCCAAATTTCGTGGCCGTAGGTCGAAAACTGACTGAGTTATGATTCATTAACTTTTGACCCATTCATTTCCTATGGGAAAATATAGGCAACCACACTAATGAACATTTTCCATTGTAGCTCATATTTTGTTTTTTGTTTTTTGTTTAAATCTCATTCAGCAATCCTGTTCAGTTTAATACAAATGATACAAGCTTTGTATATCACTCCAAATAGCAACAACACTGATCGCAGTAAAGCAGTACTTTTAGAGTCTTGACTAGGCCAACATGATCTTAGTGTAACTCTGAAAAAAGTGTACTTTTTTGCAGATATATAAGAGTGGGCAGTTTGAGGAATACATAGATGCCAAAAGAGAGACACATGCTAACTGGATGAGGTGAGGGCCCACCACTATTGGTCTTTATTTGACAAAATATTTTTTTATTACTAAGCTTCTAATTGATCTTTTTGTACCCTTTTCTTTGATGTTTCTTCATTTTCTCTCAGGTATGTGAATTGTGCTCGTAATGATAAAGAGAATAATTTGGTAGCATTCCAGTATCGAGGAGGGATTCACTACCGCTGCTGTCGACCCATCCAATCAGGACAGGAGCTCTTGGTGTGGTATGAAGCAGAGTATGCTAAAGATTCTGACACCATATTCAGTCATCTTTGGGACAAAAAGAGTTCTTTCAAAAGTAAGAGTTGTGGTTTTATTTTTAGTGTTGTCAATTTTTGCTGACAGCAAGTGGAGTTGAAGGGCACAGTTACACACTCCTGGGCAGAAAATGGGAGAAATATTAAGCATTAATGGTCTCATTATTAAATAATTGGTTAGGCCATGAGCAAGCATTAAACAACTAAATGAACTAACCTTAGTTGGAATTGCCTTTCCCTCTGATTTCCTTAAAGGCTTATTTCCTCAGTGAGGTGGTGCAATAAGGATATTACTATAATAATCTGGATATTAGTGATGAGCCTGGTAACATTCTCCCATTTTTAATTTTTTGTCATACGCAAAATGGATTGTTTAGATTGTTATGATTGTTCTCAGTAGAGTGAAAATTGCTTTTACCAGTTTTAAGTTCAGAATTGTGATTGGTTTTTGCCTCTCACTTTCATTTTTTTTTTTCAGAAATAGCCATCACCCTGTCCTTCTCCTGCTCATCGTGTCTGTTTTTGTTCACATCTCAAATCTACCTCCATAAACACATCAAGACTTAACACCAACTGGAATACACTAGAATGCTGCCATCAGGAGATATTAAATATGACGATCTGTTAAACCCCAAACCATACTCTTCCAGACCGAAAGAAGGGGAAATTTACAATTGCTCAAAATGTGGAAAGAATTTTAGTGAACAAAGTTATTTTAAAACACACCGCTGCATTCAGTCAGTGAAGCTGCATCACTGCTCACAGTGTAGTAAGACTTTTACCAAATCGTATAGTTTCAAATCACACCAGCTCATTCATACAGGAGAAAATCCACATCAGTGTTTAGAGTGTGGAAAGAGTTTTAAAAAAAAAGGAACACCAACTCGTTCATGGAGTAGTGAAACCGTATCAGTGCTCACAGTGTGGGAAAGGGTTTATTCGTGAGAGTTATGTCGATCGTCACCACTTCATTCACACCGTAGAGAAACCGTTTAACTGCGAAGAGTGTGGAAAGGGCTTCACTAACTTCAAAAGCCTTAAAGAGCACCAGAGGAGCCGTTTCACTGTTCAGAATGTGGAAAGAGATTCTGTAGGATGCATCACCTTAAACAACATCAACGCATTCACACCGGAGAGAAACCGTTTTACTGCTTACAGTGTGGAATGAGCTTTACTCATACAGTTCAACTTCATCGGCATCGTCGTATTCACACCGGAGAAAAAACGAGTTTTAGTGAGAAAGGTAATTCCACACAACTCCAGCAGATTCATGAATTAATAAATAATGTTTGTCTTCAAAGACACAGGCAGCTGAAATTTTCCAGCTGTAAGCTAGAAAGTGGGACCTAAAGCTTTATCACTTGGCGGATACAGTTCCATCTGTTACAACAATGGATTATTGAGCATAGACACTCCAGATGTTCTGCTCACCTCAGATAGTGGTCATAGTGGCCTCACCATGAGCGCTGGGTGGACCACTGGCTCAAGAGATTCCAGATGAGAATGCCAAGCTAACCTGTGGCACCAAGGACCTGCTGTTTATGGCCATGCCTCAGTGGCAGGAGTAGAGGCAGTGGAGGCCGCTACCAGGATGCATTCATTGACCCACTGTGTTTTAATAATGTCAAAAATGCATTCCAGAATAAGAGCCTTATCCCATCTGTGAAACATGGTCATGGAATATCCTGGTTTGCTGTTACCGTAAACATTTACAGAGGCACAACAGACACTGAAATCAAAGGTTCTTGTACTATTACCACTCTCAGATTTGACAAATTATATCATTTTCCTCAATAAATTATATCATTTTCCTCAATAAATTACCAAGTAAAATTTTATTTCATTTGTTTACAAATCTAAAAGTTTGTTCTGTAATATAATTTCAGACACTAAGGTGTACTGGGAGAGTGTGATGTGTTTAAAACCTGCCAGTAACACACAGCATCATGATAAACTCGGTTAAGCAACACACACGATCAGTCAGGATTCTGTACTTTTGGACTAGTTTTTAATGGTACATCACCTGCTTCCTGTAGGCAGCTTTACAAGATGTCTAGATTCATAGCCCCAGTGCATAAATCTGTCGTGGCAGTGGCAAAGAAAAACTGCCAAAATGTGACAAAGAAGAAACCATGGAAGTACCAAGACTCATGCATAGAAACGTATTCAAATACGTATTTTTTTATAATGTTTGAGATCCTTTCCTCATCTTCTTTTTTTCTGGGACTTTGTTTTTGTGACTTTTTGTATTAACTTTAATCGATGCTTCTCGATGCTTTAATCAAGAAGTGCATTGGACCATCAGCTGAACCATATCTTCAATCGGTACCACACAACAAGACCTGAAGATAAGTATCTTTAATTAAATAATTGTATTAACACGACTTCTGCTGCTGTGCTCGTTCCCTGTGCTGAGTGTGGCATGTTCAGCTATTCTTCCTCCGTCATTAGTTTAAATTACATCTGTGATAAGTGTAAGCTTGTAGCTAGCCTGCTGGAGAAGATTGTAGTTTTAGAGGCATGTCCAGACATTAGAGAAGGCTACGTCCACTTCTAGCTTAGCAGATCTGGATGCCAAAGGTGTAGTTAGTGCCCCTGCTCCGGCAGCACACTTAGAGCACAACAAGTGGATGATGGTTCACCGACATAGTCATAAGGCTAGCCCACCTGAGCACCACTCTTTGCCTGTTCATGTGTCCACCAGGTTTACCCTCCTCAGTGATACACCCACTGAGCAGCCTGTGGAAAGAGCTCTGGTCATAGGTGAATATTTTACCACACATGAATTTTTAGCTACCATGTTTGGGACACACAGGGTGATGGAGGTGGATGGAGCAGGGTTCTTTCTGAAATCCACAACCATCTCCATCATCTTAAATGTGTTGAGTTATAGGTGTTATGGTAGCACCATGACACCAAAAGGTCAATCTCACTTTTGTAGACTGACTCATCCTCATCAGAGATGAGCCCAATGAGGGTGAAATCTCATTAGTATAAACACAGTTAGCTCCGAGAGAAAATAACAACCTTAGACTAAAGATAGGATTACTTAATATTAGATCACTTACAAACAAAGCAGTGATTGTAAATGAAATGATCACTGATAAATGCTTACAGGCTCTCTGTCTCACTGAAACTTGTATAAGACTGAAGGAATATTTAGCCTTAAATGAAGCCTCACCTTCTGGATACAGTCATGCTCATCACCCTCATCCTAATAGTCGTAGGGGAGGTGTAGCCACAATTTTTGACAAAGAGCTAGGCGTTACCACTAAGTCCTATTACAAGGCTAATTTGTTTGATCCATCGTTAAGTCAAAACCACACTCACTATTTACCGCCCTCCATGTCCTTATTCAGAATTTCTCTAGGAATTTGCTAATATTCTTTGCTGGATAGTACTTTCAACAGATAAGGCTTTAATTGTAAGTGACTTTAATATTCACTTTAACAATGAGCAGGATGCACTTAAAATTGCTTTTGAGTCCATTTTAGAATCCATGAGTATTACTCAGAATGGGATGAGACCAATCCACCGCTGTAATCATACTTTAGATGTAATATTAAGATTTGGTTTCACTATAGTTAACCTTGATGTTTACCCACAAAGTGACTTAATTTCTGAACACTATCTTTTAGTTTTTGAGATGCCTCTAATGAATACAATTCTTAAAGCAAACAACATGGCATCTAGAGCGCAAGTGGCACACAGTAAATTGGAGGTGTTTAAGATTGCTTGGAGGGACAGCATGGCAGAGTATAAGCATGCGCCCGCACTAAAGCTAAAGCTGCATACTTCTCCTCAATCATAGAGAAAAACAAGGTTTCTCTTTAATACAGTCACTAAATTAACAAAAAAACCCAACAGAAAGTGATTCTCCCATTCTGTGTAATTTTAACAGTAATGATTTCATGACTTTCTTTAATGATAAGATAGAAAACATTAGGCATAAAACTCAATGCTCATCACATCACCATACTATTCAGCAACCTTCCAGATGCAGCACTAGAGAAGACATCTGTTTAATGAGCTGTAAATCAAGATTAGAATCTTTTACCCCAATTGCTAATACTGAACTATCCGCACTGATCAGCTCGTCTAAGTCATCAACATGTTTATTAGATCCAATTCCTACACGTTTGCTCAAAGTAATACCTAGTGTTATAGAGCCAGTGTTTGTTATTTTAAATTCATCCCTTACCTTTGGTTATGTGCCCAAATGTTATGTGCCCAAGTCTGCCATTATCAAACCACTGATTAAAAAAGCCAATCTTGACCCTTGTGTGATATCTAATTATAGACCAATTTCAAATCTACCGTTTCCGTCCAAAATCTTAGAAAAAGCCGTCTATCAGCAGCTCTGTAGTTACCTCCAAAAAATGAAATTTATGAAACATTTCAGTCTGGCTTCAGGCCCCATCATAGTACTGAAACAGCATTAATTAGGGTACTAAATGACTAGTTGATGTCCTCAGATAAGGGATGTGTTTCTTTTCTTGTTCTGTTAGATTTAAGTGCAGCATTTGACACTATAGATCATGATGTTTTACTAAACAGACTAGAAAATACTGTAGGTATTAAGGGATTAGCACTCTCTTGGTTTAAATCCTACTTAACCGACCGGTACCAGTTTGTTCATATAAATAATTTGAGGTCTAAGCACTCAAAATTGAAGTATGGCGTGCCTCAGGGGTCAGTGCTTGGCCCGCTTTTATTCTCTCTGTATATGCTGCCACTAGGCTCAGTTATTTGTAAACATGGCATTAGTTTCCACTGCTATGCAGATGATACACAGCTGTACATATCAGCCAAACCAAATGACGGCCTTACAATCAGCAAAATTGACGATTGTGTAAAGGAAATAAGATTGGATGTTATTTAATTTTCTCTTACTTAACTCAGATAAAACTGAGGATTTATTAGTGGGACCCAAGGCTGTGAAAGACAGGTTGGCTATGTATATCCTAAATCTAAATGGCTGTTCAATATTGTCTAGTCCATCTGTAAAAAAACGTAGATGTCATATTTGATTCAGATCTCTCCTTTGATGCGCATATTAGCAACACCACTCGAATTGCTTTATTTCAATTACGTAATATTGTTAATCTCCGAAATATCCTCTCTATTAATGACGCAGAGAAACTGGTTCATGTATTTATACCCTCAAAGTTGGATTACTGTTAGGCTTTACTTACTGGATGCTCTAGTAAATCTATAAATAAACTTCAATTAGTTCAGACAGCAGTTGCTGGAGTGCTAACTCGAACTAGAAAATTTGATAATATCACTCCTGTTCTACCATCACTACACTGGCCACCAGTTAAATTCTGCACTGACAATAAAACACTTCTTATAACATATAAAGCTCTACATGGCCTGGCCCCACATTATCTGAGTGAACCCTTAGAGTCCAGCTCGTCTACTTCGTTCGCAGGGTGCAGGACTTCTTTTGTTTCATCACATTGTGGGAGCCACGACATGGCTCGGGTTACTGGAGCTGAAGTCTGGAGTTTTGTCTGGCCTGCCTGCCTTGTCCTTTAGCCGGGAGTGTCTGCTGGGCAGTCTGGCTGAGCTGGGCTTTGGTTCTCTTGATCTTGAATTGAGCATCCTCTCCATAGACTAAGGGCAAAGCTGGGGGTTCATAGTCAACGAGTCTTATGGTGATCTGGGACATTGGGTTGCTGTCTTCTGCCTCCCGTGTCTCATGTGATTCCTCTTGGCTGTGTTACCTTCTGGTTCTATTTTTCTAGCTATGTTGCTATAGCTAATGTTTCCGGAGTCTCATGCTACATATGACATCAGTGATTGTTTACAGTCACTGTGCTCATAATCAATAACTAATTACATTTTCTGTTTTCTCTCCGAGCTGTGTTCCTGTGCCAGTTCCAGCCCCACACATGATATTCATCCGGTACATCTCCACTTATGTTGTTTCCGATATCAGCTCCAGTCCCACCATACCCGGGCCACCAGAGGGCAGTAAGTCTCTCCGTCCACAACATGCAAAACATCACCAAAAATGCTGTATCTCTAGCCTGAGATCGGAAAATCCAGACACAGAAGGTTTAACCCTTTTTTGGATATATAGCAGGACTTTGAATGGCCCTTTAACAGGGCAAAGGGAAAGAGTAAGGCTTTGAAAGCCTCACCTCACTCTCCAGTCCAATAGGTGGTGGAAATGCAGCATTTTGTCTGTTGTCAATTGACTCAAGAAGAAGAAGAAGAGGCACGAAGAAAAAGCTGTTAAATAGTAGATGATTCATTTATCTTATGTTATAGGGCTGTGGGTTATTTTATACACAAGATATTTTCCTGTGAGAAGATTTCAGGTGTTTAAAGTCGTTCAGCTTTAAAACACGAGGTAAGAGACACTAAAGCTGCTAAAGCCAAATGTTTACAGATGTAACATTGTCCTTATAAGTAAGAATATTGAATTGGTTTATTTATTCAAAACAGCAGATATACTAAATGTAAGCAGGGTCACGGTTACAGATATTTTTGATTACAGTCTTTCAAACAGCATCACAGGGCTTGTTCTACACTCGATTGCTGTTAGTGTCACCTACATGTACAGTCTTGGGTGGCTGGGAGGTCTTTCGCACAGTGCAGGAGAGTACGCTCTCTGAATGAGACGCCAGTCCATAATGGGGTTGCTTTCGCCCCCTCCTTTCCTAGATATGCTAGATGTGCTTGTTCGATGCCTGATCTGGCCAGAACACTGTGCTGGGACTTGAACCCGGGCCGGGTCACCACTGTGGTGGAGTAACTTCTTGCCGCTGCACCACCCAAGCAACCAATGTGTTGTTGAATTTGTGAAATGGAATAGATCTGACAAGACATTTTAACAAATGAAACCAGTTTCTGATGAAACTGTGATTTGCCTCCTAACTTACAAGCAACAAAGCAGTACATATTTTAAAAAAAATTATAAAAACAATAAAATTAATAATAATCAAAACTTTCATGAGCTCACAGCCTTCCAGCATGAATATAGCACAGAAGGAACGAAGCAATTAATAAAAATCTCCGTCATCTTGCTGCATGACTCACATTTTGTTGTGGTTCAGTTCATGGACAGATGTTCTGATATTTTACTTTTGAGTTTGCGGCTATAGTTCAGAATTCATTGTTCCATCAAGATGGATCAGATGCAGCAAAACAGCAAACCATGATACTACCACCACCATGTTTCACAGATGGCATAAGGTTCTTTTAATGGAATGCAGAGGGGTTTTTTTCCCTTTTTCCTGACATAAAGCTTCTCATTTAAACCAAAAAGTTCTTATTTTGTCTCATTCGTCCACAAAACATTTCAAAGTAGCCCCCTGAATTATCCATGTGACAGGTAGCAATGTTCTGTTTGGAGAGCAGTGGCTTTCTCCTTGTAACCCTGCCATGCATGCCATTGTTGTTCAGTGTTCTCCTGAAGGTGGACTCATGGCTGTCGACATTAGCCAATGTGAGAGAGACCTTTAGCTGTTTAGAAGTTACCCTGGGATCCTTTGAACTATTTATATATCTTGCTCTTGGAGTTATCTTTGTTGGTCGACCACTCCTGGGGCAAGAAACAATGGTCTGAATTTCCTACGTTTGTATACAGTCTGTCTGACTGTGAATTGGTGTCCAAACTCTTTAGAGATGGTTTTGTAACCATTCCCCTCTCTTTTTCTGAGCTCCTCAGAAATCTCCTTCGTTGGCATCAGGATATGCTTTCACAATCGTGTTGTGAAGATCAGACTTAGATCCCTGTTCTTTAAATATAGCAGGGTGTTGATTGAAACACCTGACTCTTGATTTCCCCTTCAGATTAACTGCTAATCCTAGAGGCTCACATAATTTTTCCACTCACAGATATGTAATATTGTGTCATTTCCTCAATAAATAAATGACCAAATAATAAATATATTTATCTCATTTGTTTAGTTGGGTTCTCCTTATTAACCTTTATTAAGTTTCCTAGTTAATCTGCATCTCTGCTGCCATCTGGTGTCAGTAATCTATCCAACAGTGAACAGACGTTCATATTTATTTGTTGTTCTTATTTATTATTTCAGATTTGTTTAAAGTGTTCTAATGGAATCAGCTGAGGGCGTATGGTGTTCCTTTGGAGAGTCTCAGGTACAGAATCCTGATCACTCACAGTGATGATTTAGAACAATTTTATTTGCACTGTAACAATAATTACTTACCAACAGACTCCAGTGTTACACAGAATAGTGCTAAACCCCCAAAGCACCCAGTGAGCAGCAGTTCTGTTGGTGGAAGCATCTTGGTTATGAAGGTCTGGGATCTGTTGTGGGATTGAAGTGGTTCTACCCAATATTAGTATAGTGTTTGTAATAAAGGGGGTGATGAGTTTATTCCTTCTCGCTTTTACCTGACTTATCTAAAGGGACATATGAGCTAGAAAACATATGAGGTTGAGTTGTGGATAAGATAATAGATTGTATACTCTTTTTTGAAAGCTACAGCGATGTTAAAACGTGTTTGCCCCTTCCTGATTTCCTATTTTTTTGCACGTTTGTCACACTTAAGTGTTTCGGAACATCAAACCAATTAAAATATTAGTCAAAGACAACACAAGCACAGACAAAATGCAGTTTTTTTTATGAAGATGTTTATTATTAAGGGGGAAAAATATCCAAACCTACATGGCCCTGTGTGAAAAAGTGATTGCCCCCTAAACCTAATAACTGGTTGGGCCGCCCTTAGCAGCAACAACTGCAACCAAGCGTTTGCCTTAACTTGCAATGAGTCTTTCACAGCATTTTGGAGGAATTTTGGCCGCTCATCTTTGCAGAATTGTTGTAATTCAGCCACATTGGAATGTTTTCCAGAATGAACGGCCTTTTTAAGGTCATGCCACAGCATCTTAATTGAGTTCAGGTCAGGACCACTCCAAAGTCTTCATTTTGTTTTATTCAGCCATTCAGAGCTGAACTTGCTGCTGTGTTTTGGATCATTGTCCTGCTGCAGAACCCATGTTCGTTTTAGCTTGAGGACACGAACAGATGGCCAGACATTCTCCTTCAGGATTTTTTGGTAGCCAGCAGAATTCCATTTATCACAGCAAGTCTTCCAGGTCCCGGAGCAGCAAAACATCCCCAGACCATCACACTACCACCACCATATTTTACTGTTGCTATAATGTTCTTTTTCTGAAATGCTGTGTTGCTTTTAGGCCAGATGTAATGGGACACACCTTCCAAAGAGTTCAACTTTTCTCTCATCAGTCCGCAGAATGTTTTCCCAAAAGTATTGGGAAAGATATGTATCAAGATATGTTCTGGAAAAATTGAAATGAGCTTTAATGTTCTTTTTACTCAGCAGTGGTTTTTGTCTTGGAACTCTGCCATGCAAGCTATTTTTGCCCAGCCTCTTTCGTATGGTTTTATGTTTCATATGATGCATGAACACTGACCGTAACTGAGGCAAGTGAGGCCTGCAGTTCTTTGGATGTTGTTGTGGAGTCTTTTCTGACCTCTTTGATGAGTCATCGCTGCGCTCTTGGGGTAATTTTGGTCGGCCGGCCACTCCTGGGAAGGTTCACCACTGTTCCATGTCTTCGCCATTTGTGGATAATGGCTCTCACTGCTGTTCGCTGCAGTCCCAAAGCTTTAGAAATGGCTTTTTAACCCTTTCCAGACTGATAGATCTCAATTACTTTCTTTCTCAATTGTTGCTGAATTTCTTTGGATCCCGGCATGTTGTGTAGCTGTTAAGGTACTTTTGGTGTACATCACTTTTTCAGGCAGGTCCTATTTAAGTGATGTCCTGATTATTGCCACACCTGTTCTCAATCAGGCCTTTGTGTGGCTTGAGACCGTGACCTCAGGTGTGATAAACCATAGTTAAGTTATGTTTTAACAAGGCGAGCAATCACTTTTTCACACAGGGCCATGTAGGTTTGGATTTATTTCACCCTTAATAATAATCACCTTCATTTAAAAACTGCATTTTGTGTTTACTTGTGTTGTCTTTGGCTAATATTTAAATTGGTTTGATGTTCCGAAACACTTAAGTGTGACAATCGTGCAGAAAAATAGGAAATCAGGAAGGGTGCAAACACTTTTTCACACCACTGTATTGTACTAAGCACTCATAGCTGTATTTTATGACTTATGTTGTCTAAAACAGAAAGTAAAAAGCATTCACGAACTGAAAAACATTATAAACAGCACATTTTTTCATTGCTAAATAAATGTTGTTGTTTGGTCGTTAGGCTTGTGAGGATGTGAAAACAGAGACTTGGCCGACTTCAGATGGAGGAACATCAGGATCTTTGGAACTCGTCACCTCTGGGTTACTGATGAAAACTATAAAAGAGGAAGAACCTGATGATAAAGATTATATCTGTAAGATAGCAGGACACATTAGAGTTCAACCTGGAGCTCAGTAACATTCTCAGTAATAATAATTCTGTCTTTTTACACCAATACCAGAGACAGTTTTCTAGTGTTTTGTATCTTACGTTTTTTTTTAGGAGTTTGTATTTAATTAAAAATGATTGAACTCCAGGTGGAGGAACATCACGCTCTCTGGAACATATCACACCTGTGGACCAACAGAATGGAGAAATCCTGAGGAAGCCTGTAAAAGAGGAAGAACCTGATGATGTTTCCCTCTGTAAGAGAACATGGTGCATTAGAGTCCAGGAACTTACAATGTTAGAAGCCTAGAAATAAAGGAAGGGGAAATGATCTAGAGCTTAAAGTATTTATAAGGATTGAAGTCATGTTACACTTTTTGTCTTTTCTTCTACCAGACTGTGAGGAGTGCAGAACCTTCTTCATCAACAAGTGTGAGGTTCATGGTCCAGCTCTCTTCATCTCTGATAGCCCTGTTCCCATGGGGGTCACAGATCGAGCCAGACAAACCCTTCCACCTGGCCCTAAGATTGGGGGAGTCCTGTATTTCGTATGCAGGTCTGGAAGTGTTTAATAAGGGGGAGAATGGTTCCAGTTGGTGCTCACTTCGGACCTTATGAGGTGAGGATTTGGTAGAAAAGAGGAGCCATGACAGTCCATACTGGCTGGGTGGTGAGATATTAGTGGAGCAATATTAAAGGTATGGCAGGTAATTTCGTGTTTCTCAGTACAAACTGGGTTGTTTGGTGGGTTTTTTTTTTTGCAGATATATGAGTGGGCAGTTTGGAGGAATCATAGACGCTAAAAGACAGACACATGCTAACTGGATGAGGTGGGGATTTATTTAACCATTACTTCTACTGTTCTTTATCTGATGGAGATCTCTTCACGTGTCATTCCTTTATTTTCTCTCAGGTATGTGAATTGTGCTCGTAATGATAAAGAGAATAATTTGGTAGCATTCCAGTATCGAGGAGGGATTTACTACCGCTGTTGTCGACCCATCCAATCAGGACAGGAGCTCTTGGTGTGGTATGAAGCAGAGTATGCTAAAGATGCTGGCACCACATTCAGTCATCTTTGGGACAAAAAGCGTTCTTTCAACGGTAAGAGTTGTGGTTTTATTTTTGGAGATGTGAATTTTTGCTGACAGCGAATGGTGTTGAAGGGCACAGTTACACACTCCTGGGCAGAAATTGTGAGAAAAATGTAAACTATTAAGCATTAATGGTCTCAATATTAAATAATTGGTCAGTACATGAGCAAGCATTAAACAACTAAATGAACTAACCTTAGTTGGAATTGCCTTTCCCTCTGATTTCCTTAAAGGTTTATTTCCTCAGTGAGGTGGTGCAATAAGGATATTACTATAATAATCTGGATATTAGTGATGAGCCTGGTAACATTCTCCCATTTTAAATTTTTGATCATACGCAAAATGGATTATTTAGATTGTTATGATTGTTTTCAGTAGAGTGAAACTTGCTTCTACCAGTTTTAAGTTCAGAATTGTGATTGTTTTTTTGTTTTTGCCTCTGTTTTTTTTCCAGAAATGACCAACACCCGGTCCTTCTCCTGCTCATCGTGTCTGTTTTCGTTCACATCTCAAATCTACCTCCATAAACACATCAAGATTTGCCACCAACTGGAATACACGAGAATGCTGCAATCAGGAGAGATTAAATATGGTGATGTGTTAAACCCCAAACCATACTCTTCCAGACCGAAAGAAGGGGAAATTTACAAGTGCTCAAAATGTGGAAAGAATTTTAGTGAACAAAGTTATTTTAAAACACACCGCTGCATTCAGTCAGTGAAGCTGCATCACTGCTCACAGTGTAGTAAGACTTTTACCAGTCAGTCTAGTCTCAAATCACACCAGCTCATTCATACAGGAGAAATGCCATATCAGTGTTTAGAGTGTGGAAAGAGCTTTAAAAAAATGGCATACATTCAAGAACACCATCTCGTTCATGCAGTAGTGAAACCGTATCACTGCTCACAGTGTGGGAAAGGGTTTACTCGTGAGGGTTCTCTCGAAGATCACCAACTCCGTCATGCAGTAGTGAAACCGTATCAATGCTCACAGTGTGGGAAAGGGTTTATTCGCAAGAGTCATCTTGAACATCACCAATTCGTTCATGCAGTAGTGAAACCATATCAATGTTCACAGTGTGGGAAAGGGTTTACTCGTGAGAGTTATCTCAAAGATCACCAACTCGTTCACAAGGGAGAGAAACCGTTTCACTGCGAAGAGTGTGGACAGGGATTCACTAAATTCAAAAGCCTTAAACAGCACCAGAGGATTCATACAGGAGTGAAGCCATTTCACTGCTCAGAATGTGGAAAGAGCTTCTGTAGGATGGATAACCTTAAACAACACCAACGCATTCACACCGGAGAAAAGCCGTTTCACTGCTTACAGTGTGGAATGAGTTTTACTCATACAGTTCAACTTCATCGGCATCGTCGTATTCACACCGGAGAAAAAAAATGAGTTTTAGTGAGAAAGGTAGTTCCATACCATTCCAGTAGATTCATGAATGAATAAATCATGACATATTATATAATTTTCCTCAATAAATAAAAGACCAAGTAAAATTATGTCATTTGTTTACAATTCTAAAGGTTTGTTCTGTAACTTCTACAATTTGAGGCTATGGTAACAATATAATTTCAGACACTAAGGTGTACTGTGAGAGTGTGATGTGTTTAAATTCGGCCAGTAACACACAGCATCATGATGAACTTGGTTAAGCAACACACACAATCATTCAGGATTTTGTACCTGAGGCATCACCTGCTTCCTGTTGATTCCATCGTAACCTCCATCATCAAGGCAAGTCAGATTGTGAGCACTGTCTCAAAGCAGCTTTACACAATATCTAGATTCATAGCCCCAGTGCATAAACCTGTCGTGGCAGTGGCAAAGAAAAACTCCCACAATGTGATGAGGAAGAAACCGTGGAAGGACCAAGAGCCAAAAATGGACCCATCCTCCTTGGAAATCTATAGAGTATGTAATAATTAAATTTAGACTCATGCATAGAAACGTATTCAAATAGAAATGTAATAGAAATATAAACTACAGTGATATAAAACATAGTCTAGAATAAAGAATATAAGTATGACTGTGGGCATTAGTTACTCCAGTATAATTGGAGTCACTGCAGGTTTCAAAAAGGAACGGGTTTGGTGGTGTGGCTTCCTCAAGCCAGGTTTGATGGCTGAACAACTCACCAATAAAACCGAATATGTAGTCAAGAGACGTTAGGACCAGAGAGTTGACAAACAGAACACAGTGGCAGACCACACAACATACAAAACATCACCAAAAACGATGTATCTGTAGCCTGAGATGGGAAAATTCAGACACAGTAGGTTTAACGTCTCTTTTGTTTTGATATATAGTAGAACCCGCCCGTTTTGGAATGGCTCCTTTAACAGAGCGTAAGGAAAGAGTAAGGGTTTAAAAGGCTCACCTCACCCTCCAGTCCAATAGGTGGTGGAAATGCACCACTTTATCGGTTGACAATTGACTCAAGAAGAAGAAGAGGTACGAAGAAAAAGCTGTTTAAACACTAGATGATTCATTTAGCTTATCGTCACCTTCCTAAAGTAATGGCCTTTTTTTTCAGGTTTTCCAGGAAACACAAGAAACTGAACAAAAAATAGAAAATATGATTTTTGTTAATCTTTTACTGAAAAAGGGTATAACAATAGATGACTTTTAACATACTTACAAGAATGTCTGTCAATTATTCAACATAAAAGAAAAAAATGACTTAGGCAAATTCTTGAACATTTCTTTGTAACTCAAGTCAAGTTAGATCTATTTATATAGCGCTTTTTACAATGGAGCATTGTCTAAAAGCAACTTTACAAGTTTAGATTATCTCCTAATAACTACGTCCAATCCCAAATTGAGCAAGCCTAGGGCGACAGTGGCAAGGAAAAACTCCCTGAGTGTTATAGGAAGAAACTTTGGGAGGACCAAGACTCAAAAACGGACCCAACCTCCTTGGGCGGCGTAGATGATAAATCTCAGAGCGAAACTAAAGTCATGGAGTCAAAGTTCGAATAAAAAGTGAAGTAATGCAACATCGGCATTAAGTGGCCCGGGTATGATGGGGCTGGAGCTGGAGAGGATGACGAACGGAAGAGCTTGGGTGGAGCTCCAATGGATGAACATCATGTTGGGGCGGGGGGGGAAGGGGGGGGGGGGGAAGGGGGGGGCGGGAACTGCCGGAACACAGCTCGGAGAGGGAAAACAGAAAATGTAATTAGTTATTGATTAAGAGCACAGTTTCATAAACAATCACTGATGCCATGTCAATCACTAATGCCAAGTGTAGCATGAGACCCCGGCAGCATTAGCTATAGCAGCATAGCTAGAAAGAGGAGAAACTGGTAGGGAAACAAGCAAGAGGGATGACATGAGACATTGGCAACCCCGGCTGTCTTGACCTGGTGCTTAGGTTGATGGCTGATATGTACAGCTGTTTGTATCATCCATAGCATAAGCAGTGGAAACTAATGCCATGTTTACGAATAAACTGAGCGTAGTGGCAGCATGTTTACACTATACATGATCTATAGTGTCAAATGCTGCACTTAAATCTAACAGAATAAGAAAAGAAACACATCCCTTATCTGAGGACATTAACAAGTCATTTAGTACCCTAATTAATGCTGTTTCAGTACTATGATGGGGCCTGAAGCCAGATTGAAATGTTTCATAAATTTCATTCCTTTGGAGGTAACTGCAGAGCTGCTGATAGACGGCTTTTTCTAAGATTTTGGACAGAAACGGTAGATTTGAAATTGGTCTATAATTAGATATCACACAAGGGTCAAGATTGGGTTTTTAATCAATGGTTTGATGACGGCAGGCTTAAAGGATTTCGGCACATAACCAAAGCTAAGGGATGAATTTAAAATAACTAACACTGGCTCTATAATACTACGTATTACTTGTTTGAGTAAACGTGTAGGAATTGGATCTAATAAACATGTTGATGACTTAGATGAGCTGATCAGTGCAGATAGTTCAGTATTAGTAATTGGGGTAAAAGATTCTAATCTTGATTTACAGCTCATTAAACAGATGTCTTCACTAGTTCTGCATCTGGAAGGTGGCTGAATAGTTTGGTGATGTGATGAGCATTGAGTTTTATGTCTAATATCTTATCATTAAAGAAAGTCATGAAATCATTACTGTTAAAATTACACAGCATGGGAGAGTCTGTGGGGTTTTTTGTTAATTTGGAGACTGTATTAAAGAGAAATCTTCGATTATTCTTATTTTTCTCTATGATTGAGGAGAAGTATGCAGCCTTAGCTTTAATAAGGGCATGCTTATACTCTACCATGCTGTCCCTCCAAGCAACCTCCAATTTACTATGTCTCCACTTGCGCTCTAGATGCCGTGTTATTTGCTTTAAGGTACGGGTGTGGTCATTATACTATGGTGCTAGCCTTTTTTCCCTAATGCGTTTCACCCTAGCAGGAGCAATCGTGTCCAGGGTTGAGCGAAGCACACATTCTAATTGGTCATTTGCACACTCAAGGTGATTTCTCTCCTTAGGTGTATTAAATTTCAAGTCTGGTAGGTTTTTAATAAACGCAGCTGGAGTAGCAGATGTGATAGTGCGCTTGGTGTGATAACGAGGCAGAAGGATTTTATTTATTACAGATAGCTCAAATACTAAAAGATAGTGATCTGAAATCGAATCACTTTGCAGGAAAACATCAAGGTTATCTATATTGATACCAAATGTTAATATTAGATCTAAAGTATGATTACAGCGGTGGGTTGGTCCCATCACATTCTGAGTGATACCCATGGATTCTAAGATGGATTCGAAAGCAATTCTAAGTGGATCCTGTTCATTGTCAAAGTGAATATTGAACTCACTTACAATTAAAGCCTTATCTGTTGACAGTATTAAGCAAGAAAGAAATTTAGCAAATTCCTAAAAAGATTCTGAATAGGGACCAGGAGGACGGTAAATAGTGATAAGCTGAAAAAAAATGTGGTTTTGACTTCCATAATGATGGATCAGTCACATTAAGAATCAGTATTTCATTAGCCCTGTAATGGGATTTAGTTGTAACACCTAGCTCTTTGTCAAAAATTGTGGCTATGCCTCCCCCGACCATTAGGACGAGGGCGATTAGCATGACTGCATCCAGGAGGTGAGGCTTCATTTAAGGCTAAATATTCATCAGGTCTAATCCAAGTCTCAGTGAGACAGAGAGCATGTAAACGTTTATCAGTG
Source organism: Ancistrus triradiatus (assembly GCA_025084515.1). NCBI lineage: Eukaryota > Metazoa > Chordata > Actinopteri > Siluriformes > Loricariidae > Ancistrus > Ancistrus triradiatus. The sequence goes on along the minus strand of JAJAGP010001544.1, from coordinate 54,292 downwards.
ATTATTTCATTTAAAATCACTGCTTTGTTTGTAAGTGATCTAACGTTAAGTAATCCTAGCTTTAGTCTAATGTTGTTATTTCTTTGGGAGCTATTTGTGCTATCTGGGAAGCTATCTCTTTATACTAATGAGGTTATTAAAACAGACCTTTTGAGAGCGTTTACGTTTAGGGCAGATGCGGGTAACAGACACAGTTTCAATAATGTGGGTTCTGGGTGACGGTATATGGCTACCAGCAGACAGTTGGTTAAGCCGGTTTGTCTGCTGCCTGACCCCTGCTCTGGATAGTCAGCCCCTAACCAATCGGGCCATAAGACTATGGGCAATGTTGCAGGAGATGAGAGCGGCACCCTTCCGAGTGGGATGGACACCGTCCCATCCTAAAAGGCCAGGCTTACCTCAAAGGCTGTCCAGGTTGTATATAGTAGCCCACGTTGTTGTGCAAGGGAAAACATGATCAGCTGGGGAACTACTGTCACTGTAGGCTTTGGTCTATCTGAACCATCTTTCAGTTTGTGGAAGTGGAAGAATCCAGTGGAAGAATCCAGTCAACACTTCTGCAGGTTACAACACGTTGTTGTACAACTTAAGCAATTTTAAACTTCCAACTTTGTAAACACTGAAGAGTAACTAGCGAACTAACTAAGCATAATCCTGAGGAAACATGCTTCTTATCACTTCTTCAAGCTTTTCACTGCTGGGTTTTTGGCTAATGTTTTTTAATGAGGCAATCTGTCAAAGAAGGGATGACACTCAACAGGCATTGTGTGTTTCACTGACTGAAGGTCCTGGAACTTTCTCTCCTTGATTGGCAGAGCACATGGAAATATTTTAATCCATGCTATTGGCTTATTTGGTACCTGTATTCTCTGTTGCAGTTCTTTCCACACTTCTTCTGAGAAGGACAACTTGAAATGGACCTTGCCTTCACTGCTAAACTGAAGAGCCCGCAAATCATGCACAGTTGGATCTCCAGTTTTTTTGCCTGGTCTGATGCTAATAATGTAAGATGCATCCAGTTTCAGGAACTCGTCATGTATGAGAATTTTCACATGATACGGTGATGGCCTGATTCTTGCAGTCTGGAATATGATGAGGTAGTCTCTTGGAGTGAAGATATCAGTAACTAGTTTGCGTTCAGTAGTGCTATGCATGCTGTCACACTCCATTTGTGTGTGCCCTGCAACAAGGTATTTCTGTGTTATTTCTATCCCATATTTCCTTGCAAGCTCACAGAATGCATTGGCTACACACTATGATCTCTTTCAGTTCTGGATGGTCTTTAATCACTCGTTCAAAATGGTGATATTGAAGATGTGCAAACACTTCACTACTGAGGTCGCCTTCAGTTTCATCCCAAATGTAGCAGTACCCTTCCTTTGACCTTGAGTTGAAGAGTGTAAAGTTATGCACCTGCAGTTTTGTTTTTTAATACAGGCTGCTGGCTTGGGTCTTTGGACACAGTAGCACAGCTTGCAGGTCCATTGTCCAAACTGCCTTCTCATTATTTGCAGAATCTTTGTCACGGGATTTCTGTTGCCTTGCTTCATCTTTTTTGTGACATGGATATCATAGTCATCCTTACTGATATTCCCATGTTTGAATGAAACACAAATATTACACTGATCTTTTCATGGAATATTGTATTCCAACATCTCTCAGTTTTTAGTTTTTAAGCTTTAGTGTTGAGTAATTCTCCTAGGAAAATAAATAAATAAATAAAAATAATAATTTGATGTTAAGCTATATCAAGAACATGCTTGCAAGCTGTAAAAAGTGTACTGTAATACTGCTCAAATTACTTTAGTAATTTTTTATTAAGAATTACTAATATTATGTTCAAGATTTATAAAATTTTATGTGGGTTGAAAAATTATTACTATTTATGAAATAAAGAAAAGAAAGTTTTAACAGAAAAGCCTATCACTTGTCACAGCCACAGATTCTGGAAACTTTCTACTCTTTTGCTAAATGCTAGCTTCATGGGTTTAGCTAGTTTACTTAATAAAATACTGGCTAAAGAGACTGAATAAGAAGATAAATAACTATGCAATATTTATAGTGTTATTGGTCTTATAGGAAATGTCATTACTTCCCAATAGAGAATGAGTCCTGAATCATGGAAATCACTGCATGGCCTGGGTTGAGTTTTGTTCTGTTTAGCGCAGCTGCCATTTTGAAAAGCGTCTAAAATTGCCTAAGTCATATCGTCTTTTGCCTTAGGCAAAATAAAATTGCCCAAGTCACACTCTTGACATTGGCCATTTTATTACAGGGATAGAATCACATGATCTGTTAAACTAAGGACATTACCAGAGGTGGACAGCATGGCGAGGAGGTGATTTAGGCAAAAAAATCATTTTGGTCAAAAATGACGTGGGCCATTATTTTAGGAAGATGACGTTATGTTATAGGGGTGTGGGTTATTTTATACACAAGATATTTTCCTGTGAGACGATTTCAGGTGTTTAAAGTCATTCAGCTTTAAAACACGAGGTAAGAGACACTATTGTAAAAAGCGCTATATAAATAAATCTGACTTGACTTGACTAAAGATGCTAAAGGCAAATGTTTACAGATGTATCATGGTCCTTATAAGTAAGAATATTGAACTAATTTATTTATTCAAAACAAATATACTAAATGTAAGCAGGGTCACGGTTACAGATGTTGTAGATTACAATCTTTCAAATAGCAAGACATTTTCACAAATAAAACCATTTGCCTCCTAACTTACAAGCAACAAAGCAAAAATATTTAGAAGAATAACTGTTAGGTTCTGCACACCAAAGATCTCGACCAGCATCATATCAGTCTGGTATCATTGATGATTCCAAAATCTTAACTTCATTCTTCTTTAACAGTTCTTTAGTAGAACAACTTATGTGCTTTGGGTCGTTGTCTTGCTGTATGTGTAGCTTTTATTATTATTGTTATTGTTATTGTTATTATTATTATTATTATTATTGTTATTATTATTAATATTTGTTTGAATTTTACCACTAATAATGTGTTGTTTTTTTATAATGTGAACTTCACTAAAACCTTTTTTCATTTATTACTGGATTATATAATAAAGTTAAATTCTTAAATTAATTGTTAAATTGAAGCTGGGGCTTCAATTAGTGTAACACCTACAGTGTGCACATGCAGCCGATTTTCCCTGATTTCATTCAAAAGCTTGGTGGGTGCGTGTAACGTGTTCAATAGCTGTCCTGTTGAAATGATTTTGAAGACCCTATATATAATTCGTGAATTTTCATTACATGTAAAATGTAGAGGATTGAAGGTAAGCAATGTGTTAATATGTGTATTATAATATGTGTGAAACAGATTTTATGGAGTCCTTGTGTTTAATATGAGTGATCTTTGACACAAACTTTAGCTCAGTGATGTTTTCCCCGATTATCGTATTCCGCATTTGGAAACATTTATGGAGGCACAACAGACACTGATAATCAAAGGTTCCCGTACTTTTTACCACTCTCAAAAATATAACTATAATTTTTTTTCCCCTTTCTCCAGAAGTAACGCTTCTCATTTAACCAAATGTTTTATTTGGTCTCATCCATCCACACAAATATTTCTCAATACCCTCCTGAATTATCCATGTGCAAGGCAGCAATGTTTCTGTTTGGAGAGCAGTGGCGTTCCCTCTCTTTTTTCTGAGCTCCTCAGAAATCTTTGTTGGCACCAGGATACCCTTCCCAAATGTTTCGCTTCCACAACGGCGGGCTCACCCCGAAGGTGTTCATATAATTTCAGAAGATTTTTACCAAGGCCAACTTGAAGATTGTACTCCAGAAATTTTTATCAACATATTAAATGTTCTACTAGAGGAGATAACACTCTGGATCATGTTTATTTTATAATTCCAACATCAAGCATGCGTACAACAGCCCCATACCCCTCCCCCACCTCAAGACAGTCAGACCATCTCTCTCTCATGCCCTCCCCAGCCTACACCCCCTGCAGACGCAGTGCCAGGCCTATCATAAAGACTCTTACAACCTGGCCTGGAAATGCACCCTTCAAATTACAGGACTGCTTTGAACATCAGGAGCTGGAAACATTCATGGGAACGGTACTGGACTATCAAACTCTGCAGTGGGAATGTGACTGTGAAAACACTTTCGGGTTTTCCCAAACCAGAAACCCTGGATGACCAGCCAGGTCCGCACACTCCTCAGAGCCCACAATGCTGCCTTCAGGTCAGGTGACAGAGCTCTGTACATGGCTGCTCGAGCTGACCTGAAAAGTGGAATTAAAACTGTGAAGGCGGACCATAAGAAGAGTCGAGAATCCCGCCTGAGCAGCAACAATACACGGAAGGTGTGGCAAGGCATAGAAGACATCAGAAACTACAGATGCTGTGGTGTGACTACAGTTGACCAGAGTGTGCTGCTGGCAGAGGAGGTAAAATTACTTCTTTGCACGCTTTGACACACCACAGCAGCAATCTGCTTCAGCCCTGTTCCCACCCCCACTTGCTTCCAAGTACCGGGCAAGGTGCTTGGAGCGTGTGCCCATCAGCTTGCCTGCATCTTTACGAGAATCTTCAACCTCTCCCTGTCTCAGGCAGTCATCCCGCCTTGTCTAAAATCAGCTACAATCATTCCAGTGCCGAAGAAGACTCCCATCACCAGTCTAAATGATTATCGTCCTGTGGCCATCACTCCGGTAATCATGAAGTGCTTAGACAGACTGGTTCTCCAGCACAGGAGATCATTGGCTGCCCTCTCCCCTCCCTGATGAACATTTTTACCTCACGCTGCCTCAGCAAAGCAAATAACATCATCAAGGAAAGCTCCCAACCTGGCTTTTGACTTGTTTGACTTGTTGCCCTCAGGGAAGCGCTACAGGTGCATCAGATCAAGAACAAACAGGCTCAAGAACAGCTTTTTCCCGAAAGCTATAACCACATTAAATTCATTCATGCACTGATCTCATCAGTCTAATCAGCACGCTATCCACACCGCCCCCACTCCCGGTCTTCTTTTCTTTCCATCCATGTAGGTGCAATATTTCTTTCTATTTCTATTACCACTATTGTGCTACATTTGTGTACTGTGGAATAACATTACTCTCAGTTTACTTTTCCTATAATCCATTATTGTGTAATATTGAGATATTATACAGAGATCTCATTGTACATATGTATAGTGACAATAAAGGTAAACTAATAGTAGAGGCTCACATATGTCATATTGGGTCATTTTCCTCAATAGATAAATGAACCAAATAATAAATACTATTTATCTCATTTGTTTAGCTGGGGTTCTCCTTTTAACTTTTCATCTTCCTTCTTTCAACCTTCATTTAGTTTTCCTAGAAATCCGCGTCTCTGGCTGCCATCTGGTTTTAAAAAAAAACTATCCAGCAGTGAACAGACGTTCATATTTATTTGTTGTTCTTGTTTATTATTTCAGATTTGTTTGGAAGTGTTCTAATGGAATCAGCTGAGGGCATACTGGAGTTCCTTGGAGAGTCTCAGTACAGAATTCCCGATCACTCACAGTAATGAACTTAGAACAATTTTTGTTGGACTGTACAACAGTTACTTAACAACAATCTCCAGTGGTTACAACAGAATAGTGCTAAACCCCCCAAAACATCCAGTGAGGCAGCAGTTTCTGTTGGTGAAAAATCTTGGTAATGGAGGTCTGGGATCTGTTGTGGATTGAAGTGGGGTCTAACCATATTAGTATGGTGTCTTTGCAATAAGGGGGTGATGAGTTTTTTCCTTCTGGCTCTTACCTGACTACCTAAGGGACATATGAGCTAGAAAAACATCTGAGCTTGAGCTGTGGGATAAGATTATGGATTGTATTCTCTTTTCTTGAAAGCCCTTTACTAGTAGCTATATTTTATTTAAATATGTTATCGTAAAACAAAAAGTAAAAAAAGCATTCACAACTGAAAGAGACATTATAACAGGTCCGTATTTTTATCGCTAAGTAAATATCATTGTTTGGTTGTTAGCTTTGTGAGGATGTGAAAACAGAGACTTGGCTGACTTCAGATGGAGGACCATCAGGATCTTTGGGACTCGTCACCGCTCTGATTACTGATGAAGACTATAAAGAGGAAGAACCTGATGATAAAGATTTCTATCTGTAAGATAGCAGGGCACATTTGTTAGTGAGTGGCTGGAAAATCCAGTCCCTCCAGAGACAGTTTTCTCTTTGTTTTGTACTTTACATGTTTACGTGTGGAGTTTTGTATTTAATTTTAATTAAAAATGATTGAACTGCAGGTGGGGGAACATCAAGCTCTCTGGAACATATCACACCTCACACTTGTGGAACAACAGAATGGAGAAATCCTGAAGAAGCCTGTAAAAGAGAAGAACCTGATGATGTTTTTCCTCTGTAAGAGAACATGGTGCATTAGAGTCCAGCGAACTTAACAATGTTAGAAGCCCTTAGACATAAAAGAAGGGGAAATGATCTAGAGCAATAAAGTATTTATCAGGATTAAAGTCATGTTACACTTTTTGGTCTTTTCTTCTTCTCCAGAATGTGAGGATTGCAGAACCTTCTTCATCAACAAGTGTGAGGTTCATGGTCCCAGCCTCTCTTCATCTCTGATAGCCCCGTTTCCCATGGAAGTCACAAGATCGAGCCAGACAAACCCTTCCACCTGGCCTAGAGATTGGGGGAGTCTGGGTATTTCTGATGCAGGTCTGGGAGTGTTTAATAAGGGGGGAGACGGTTCCAGTTGGTGCTCATTTTCGGGACCCTACGAGGGAGATCTGGTAGATAAAGAGGAAGCCATGAACAGAAATACATAAGACCGCCAAAAGAGAGAGACGCATGCTAACTGGATGAGGTGAGGGCCCACCACTATTGAAATCTTTATTTTGACAAAATATTATTTTCTCTAACTAAGTCCGTCTAATTGATCTTTTGTACCCTTTTCTTTCATGGTTTCTTATTTTCTCTCGAGGTATGGTGAGTTGTGCTCGTATGATAAAGAAATAATTTGGTAGCATTCCAGTATCGAGGAGGGAATTCACTACCGCTGCTGTCGACCCATCCAATCAGGACAGGAGCTCTTGTAGGGGTATGAAGCAGAGTATGCTAAAGATGCTGGCACAACATTCAGTCATCTTTGGAACAAAAAGAGCTCTTTAAACAGTAAGAATTTGGTTTTATTTTTAGTGTTGTGAATTTTTGCTGACAGCAAGTGGTGATGAAGGGCACAGTTACAGCAAAATGTAAAATACTAAGCATCATTATTAAATAATTGGTCAGGTCATGAGCAAGCATTAAACAAATAAATGAACTAACCTTAGTTGGAATTGCCTTTCCCTCTGATTTCCTTAAAGGTTTATTTCCTCAGTGAGGTGGTGCAATAAGGATATTACTATAATAATCTGGATATTAGTGATGAGCCTGCTAAAATTCTCCCATTTTTATTTTTTGGTCATACGCAAAATGGATTGTTTAGATTGTTTTCAGTAGAGTGAAACTTATTTCTACTAGTTTTAAGTTCAGAATTGTGATTGTTTTTGGTTTTTACCTGTCACATTATCTGTATTTTTTTTCCAGAAATGGCCATCACCCTGTCCTTCTCCTGTTCATTGTGTCTGTTTTCTTACACGTCTCAAATCTACCTCCATAAACACATCAAAAATTGCCACCAAGAGGAATACACGCGAATGCTGCAATCAGGAGAGATTAAATATGGCGATCTGTTAAACCCCAAACCATACTCTTCCAGATCGAAAGAAGGGGAAATTTACAACTGCTCAAAATGTGGAAAGAATTTTAGTGAACAAAGTTATTTTAAAACACACCGCTGCATTCAGTCATTGAAGCTGCATCACTGCTCACAGTGTAGTAGGACTTTTACCAGATTGTCCAGTCTCAAATCACACCAGCTCATTCATACAAGACAAAACCCATATCAGTGCTTAGAGTGTGGAAAGAGCTTTACCCCACGTGATTTTTTTTTCCAGCACACCAACGCATTCATTCACGCTTGAGGGAAACCGTAAATCACTGCTCACAGTGTGTGGGAGAAGGTTTTACTCGCAAAAGTCTCTCTCGATCGTCACCACCTCATTCCACACCGGGGGAAAACTGTTTCATCTGCACTGCAAGAGTGGTGGAAAGAGCCTCATTAAGTTTTTGTCAGCCTTAAATAGCACCATATTGTTCATACAGAAGTGAAGCCGTTTCGCTGCTCAGAGTGTGGAAAGTGCTTCTGTAGGATGGATCACCTTAAGCAACACCAATGCATTCACACTGGAGAGAAACCGTTTAAAACTGGCGAAGAGTGGTGGAAAGGGTTTCACTAACTTTAAAAGCCTTATAAAAGCACCAGATTTGGATTCATACAGGAGAGAAGCCGTTTCATTGCTCCGAATGTGGAAAGAGCTTCTGTAGGATGGATCACCTTAAACAACACCAACGCATTTCACACCGGAGAGAAACCATATCGCTTGCTTACAGTGTGGAATGAGTGTAGCAAACTAAGACTACACTTTAATTGTGGATTAATTTGTAATTAAACTTTGTTAATTAAAATATATATATTTATAATTAATTAAGACAATACGGGGGGGGCACCACCAAATCGATTAATGATAAATAATAAATAATGTCACTGGGGGGGGCCGATCTGGAAACCAGGAAAAAGAAACACAACCTGATCAGTCTAGTTCTGAATAGGTGAATTCCGAGTAGTTTTCTCGACCTTTGAATGAATGAATGAATGAGCCTCCCAAACCAGGCGGCAACTTCAAATAAGGTTTTATAAACAAAGTTTATTAACGACAAAACAAGGCAAATACCAACAGATTATCTAAGCTAATAACGAGTTTATCACAGAGTTAAAAATCATAAAATGACTGATGACATGTATATACAGTATGGCTGAGAACAGGGAATAATGGCAAGCGTACATCTTACAGTAGTAGTAAAATCGGAAACCAAGATGACTCTATGTACTTATTGGGTCGCGTAATAATTACTAACGTTGCAATGCTACTGTAAACCTTAATTAAGTTGAGTGGGGATAGTATGTTTTATAATTAGTTAGAGGCGTGAATAAGTCTATGTTGAAGCGTGGGTTTTAGCTTTAAACGCAACGTACGATAGATCAGAGGACCCAGAACAGGCCACAACAGTGGTACTTGCCGATTGCTTTGTGGGAGGCTCCACGCGAAGGAGATGGAACGAAACCGGGCCTCTGCCTGTCGTCCGACGTCACCATATAAACTGAAGCGGTAAAAATCTTTCAGATTCTGATGCTGCTCCTGTCTGGGCGGACTGTAAGATCTTGGCTATAGCCTCCGGTCCTTGTCTTCGGTCCGTTGGATCACAGATGGGTTTGAGGGCCTCACTCCGGTTTGGCTTTTTCCCCCAGCTGTTTGGTGATCAGGTTCCCTGACCCTCGACTTGCTCAACTCGGATTCTATCTTGGCCACAGATAAAGTGGAGTCGAGCACGTCTAGCACCACGTGCTTCAACAAAAAACTCGGAAAACTTGATGGCACAAAAATGGTCGAGCGTAGAGTCTGGTTGGTCCTTTCTAGTTTCAGCGATACCGAACTACTTAAGACTGCTGGTACACAGGAAACTTTAAAGTAAACGCGAAAACTTGAGTGAAATGAATAATCAAAAACGTTACAAAAGAAAAACATAAACACATAAAGACACAAGACTACACACGAATTTGACGTTAACTTAACTTCCCGGTCGTCCCGGTTTGCTTTTGGAATGCTCCCGCTCAGGGGGCGGGACATAAGGAGATTGCCCTTACTTAGCCAATGAAAAGCTGACGCCCTCATTAAAAGCTCTCCTATGGCGGTTTTGCCTTACGTTTCACCATAAGCCACAGACGTCTAACTTGGATTAAATAATATTCCTACGTATCTAAAAGAGATGTGAAAAGTATCAACACAATAACCAAAAATCCTCAAAGTTACCAGTTTAGATGCAGACTTTCATTGTAAGGTTTCAGATGAAATCAAAAGGCACCTTGAATTGATAACTTAGAACATCGTTAAAGCATTCTAACTACAAAACAGCGCAGCGTGCATTTACTATACTTTTAACTAAACATTACTATGATTAATACAGCTGTAGGAAACGGTACATTTGTAAATAACTTCATGTGTGTTGCCAAATTATTAAAACCCGATCGATCCAAAACACATAGGCAAAGCGGTTATTTCTATATATCATACTAAACCAGATAACTAAATATCAAAACAAAAGATAATTATACTAAAAACATCAATCAGTAGATATGAAGATACATAAATTCAGTAACTACATATGTATATTCTGTAATGGGTGTGTGGATATAAAGAATATCCTTGATCCACTCTTTGTAATGAATCATTTAATGTATATAGCAATGTTTGGACTTCTCGGATCCAAATATTATTGGTTATGTAACTAAAAGGTTTTCGATGAAGATTAAAACTGTTCCCAGAAAGATTGTTGAATACAATTAAAAGTTTGTCCTCTTTAGAAACAAAAGCTGAGTTCTTGGTTTTTTTAAGAGGGAAGCCGATAGTTTTTTTCTTGACCGTTTGTTGATGTTCGTAAAATCTTCCAGGGGTGCCTTTCTCGGGCGCCAGGCTGGGTGATAAGGTTTTGCAAGAGAGGCTGTGATGACAGAGTTTTAACTATGGGGAAAGAAAGTCGTTAATTTTTTGCAAAAGCCAGAAGACAATTAAGAAAAGCTTGGGGTCCTTGAAACGTTGAACTAAGATTAGCACATGGACTTAGTTCATGATTGGAGGATGTCGAAGGTTATATTCCTGTGTTTGAACAGACGTCCAATTCCGTTGGATCAAAGTTGGGGGGGTTAAGATCTTGTCCAGATGTAGGGTCTTCTTGAATTCCAAGATGTTGTAAAGTTTTTACGACTTTGGGGGAAGACGGTAAGAGAGGGAGATACAAGCGATCACGCTACTGAGCTTTTACTCCATACAGGTTCAACTTCATCGGCATCGTCGTGTACACAGCGGAGAAAACACGAGTTTTGGTGAGAAAAGTAGTTCCCACACAACTCCCAGCGATTCATGTAATGATTAATAATGTTTGTCTCCAAGGAAACAGGCCAGACCTTTTGCTGAAAATGTACCAGCTGTAAGCTAGAAAGTGGGACCTAAAGCTTTATCATTATGGCGGATACAGTTTTCCATCTGTTATGGCAATGGATTACTGAGCATAGACAGTTTTCAGATATTCTGATGGCCTCAGATCAGTCCATAGTGGCCTCACCGTGAAGCGCTGTATGGAACCACTCCTCAAAGATCCGGTACATACGAGAATGCCAAGCTAACCTGTGGCCACCAAGGATTCTGCTGCTGTTTATGGCCATGGCTTCAGTGGCAGGAGTAGAGGCAATGGTGGCCGCGCTACCAGGACGATCTGGGGTGATTCGACTTCATTGACCCACTGTGTTCTCAAAATGTTAAAAAATACTCATAAAATGTTTTGATAGATGGCTACTGGAATTATCTTTTATGAAAAACACTGCATTCCAGCATAAGAGCCTTATCCCATCTGTGAAACATTGTGGTGGTAGTATCATGGTTTGCTGTTTTGCTGCATCTGGTTCAGGACGGCTCACCATCCTTGATGAAGAATGGTTAAGTAACAATAAAGTTAATGTTATGGAATTGCCAAGTCAAGGTCTAGACCTTAATCCAATAGAAATGTTGTGGATGGACCTGAAGCGAGCAGTTCCGACCAACCAACATGGAGGAATGGGCCAAAATACCAGCTACAGTGTGTGCCAACCTGGTGAGGACTTACAGGAAACGTTTGACCTCTGTCATTGCCAACAAAGGTTATGTTACAAAGTATCGAGTTGAATCAAATTTATTGACCAAATACTTATTTTCCACCATAATTTACAATTAAATTCTTTAAAAATCCTACAATGTGATTTCCTGGATTTTTTGTTTCTCATTTTGTCTCTCATAGTTGAAGTGTAGCTGTGATGAAAATTACAGATCTCTCTCATCTTTCTAAGTAGGAGAACTTGCACAACCAGTGGTTGACTAAATACTTTTTTGCCCCAATGTAACTTTTCATCGATGCTTTAATCAAGAAGTGCATTTGATCAGCTGAACCATATCTTCAATCGGTACCACACAACACTATCTGAAGCTAAGTTTATTTAATTAAATAATTGTATTAACACAACTTCTGCTGCTGTGCTTGTTCCCTGTGCAGAGTGTGGCATGTTCAGCTATTCTTAAATATAATTTGTGATAAGTGTAGGCTTGTAGCTAGCCTGCTGGAGAAGATTGTTGTTTTAAAGGCGTGTCCAGACATTAGAGAAGGCTAACTCCACTTCTAGCTTAGCAGATCGGGATGCCAAAGGTGTAATTAGTGCCCCTGCTCCGGCAGCACACTTAGAGCACAACGAGTGGATGATGGTTCAGCGACGTAGTCATATGGCTAGCCCACCTGAGCACCACTCTTTACCTGTTCACGTGTCCACCATGTTTACCGTCCTCAGTGATACACCCACTGAGCAGCCTGTTGAAAGAAATCTGGTCATAGGTGAATATTTTACCACACGTGAATTTTTAGCTACCATGTTTGGGACATCAGCAGCTAAAGTTACATGTATCCTGGGAGCCAGAGTGCCAGACATCGTAGCGAGCCTTAGCGAGCTCGATAGTCTTAGATTCTCCAGCAGAGTTTTTCATATAGGGGCTAAATATATATTCCTTCGTCAGTCAGAGGTTACTAAGGCTAATTTTGTAGAGGTGGTTAGAGTGGCGAAGGCGATGTCCGATGCAGTAGTGTGCTCTGGTCCCATCCCAATGTGGCAAGGTGACCCAGTCTACAGCAGGTTATGGTTGCTGAACTGCTGGCTGTCCAAGTGGTGCTCTGAAAACAATGTGGCTTTATAGATAATTGGACAACCTGGTAAGCCTGGCCTTTTAAGATGGGACGGTGTCCATCCCACTCGGGAGGGTGGTGCTCTAATCTCTTGCAACATTGCCCATAGTCTTATGGCAGGGTTAGTTAGGGGCTGACTTTCTAGAGCAGGGGTCAGGCAGCAGACAGTTGGGCTTAAAAAACTGTCTGCTGGTAGCCATGCACCGTCACCCAGAACTCACGTTATTGAAACTGCCTGTTACCCACATCTGCCCTAAATGTAAATGCACTCAAAAAGTCTGTTTTAATAATCAGAATCAGAATAGGCTCTATGCACGATGAATCTGTGACGCGTTTCCGTTAGTCTTTATACCGGCATTCCAGCTTCCGGTCAGCTTAGGCGACTGAAAAAAAGTTCTGAAGTGCTGGGAATACAGAAATTTACATTCGCATAATGAGGAATAACGTTTTGCGATTTCAAAAACAAGAACGAGGGGCATAAGAACATTGTTCTGTCCTGTTGTGTTCGGTGTCAGTAAGGTATAACTCTTGTGAGTTTTCATTCGTTTCCGCTGGACGAGGAGATCAGAAAGAAATTTCTTGTCAACATCAAGAGGGATAACATTCAAATCACCAAACACACAAAGGTCTGTAGTGTCCATTTCACTGGTATGGACATGAAGGAGACTTGTGTCCCTCTAAATCATAAAGTAATACATTATAATACATTACAAGTAATACATACTGTGAACTGTGAAAATTGTGCAATAGCATTCATTTCTATTCAATGTGCAATATATATACATATTGCACATTGAATAGAAAGGAAATGAATTGGCTATTATGCACAATTTTCACCAGTTCACAGTAGTGTATTACTTGTGTCTACAACCAACATTAGACATAATATACACCATGTGCATAAGCATATCTCACAAAAATTTAGCATATCACGAAAAGGTTCCTAAACGAGCTATTAAAACTAATCATCTGAATCACACGAATTAACTCTAAAAACAAACTGCAATCATGGGCAAAGACTGCCGAGCCTGACTGGCTGTCCATTCAAGGTCATCATTGGACACCCTCAAGCAAGAGGGTAAGACACAAGAAAGAAATCTGATGGAATAGGGCTTGTTTCCCACCGGTGCCTGTATCCAAGGCACCTCAGTTGGGAAAGTTCTAGTGGGAAGGAAAAAAAAGTGTGGCAAGGAAAGAAAACGCTGCACACGGATGAAGAAAAGAAAGGTGACCGGAACCCTGAAGGGAGGATTGGTTGAGAAAGGGGGGCCGGATTCCAGACCTTTGGGGGAACCTTGCGGGGGAAGACAGTTGGACTGCAGTTCTTGGAAGTAAGAAACATCCAGAGCCCCCCACGTGCCACAGGGCGTGTGCAGGGAAGGGGAAATGGGCTACAGGTGGCTTGAATTTCCCCAGGTCAAAAGCCACTTTTTGAACCAAGAAACAGCGGCAAGAAAGTTGGGCCGAACCCAGGGCACAGAGAGGCAGCATGGACTGTTTGCTCAGTGGTCCCAAAAGTACTTTTTTCGGATTGAAAGCCAATTTTGCATTGTCATTCGGGGGGGGGGGGAAATCAAGGGCCAGAATCTGGAGGAAGACTGGGGGAGAAAGGAGAAAATGCCAAAATGGTCTGAAGTCAGTGTCAAGTACCCACAAGTCAGTGATGGTGTCTGGGGGGGTGGGCCATGTCAAAGCTGCTGTTGGTGGTGGTCAACTGTGTTTTTTATTCTAAGGGGCAGGGTTCAATGCTCATATTTCTATCAGGGAGATTTTTGGAGCACACTTCATGGCTTCCATTCTGCTGAAGAGCTTAGGAGGATGGAAAGAGTTCATTTTTCAGCATGACCTCCTGGCCACTGCTCACAGTGCCCAAAACCAACTGGTAAATGGTTTAATGAACCAATTGGTATTACTGTGCTTCAATTTGGGCCTGCCAACCTATTCCTGACCTGAACGCGATAGAGAAAACTGTGGGATATTGTTGAAAGAAGGAAGTTGAGAGGAGACGCAAGACCCAAACCACTCTGGATGAGCTTCAGGCCGCTATTATCGAAGCATATCCTGGGCCTCCATAAACACCTCAGCAAGGGCCCACAACAGGGGCTGATTGCCTCCATGCCCCACGGCCGCACTGAAGCAGTTCAATTCTGCAAAAAGGATTCCCGGACCCAAAAGTAATTTAAGTGCATTAATGAACCATAAATAATTTGAAAAGGTTGGACTGTTTTTGTATTTTAAAAAACCAACTTTTTTTTTAATAGGTCGGATTGGAAAGATGCTAATGTTTTGTGGGGATAGGAATTTTTGGGGGTTTTCATGGGAGCTGTATGCCAAAAAATTCATCAGTATTTTTAAAACAATAAAAAAAAAAACTTGAAAATATTTCAGTTGGTTGTGGACTGAATCTAAAAATATATGAATGTTTAATTTTTAATCCTTACATTATGGGGAAAAGAATATAAAACTTTAACACAATATGCTAATTTTTGAGAAGGGACCTTGTATATATGAGCGTTATTGTTGTAGGTCTCAGTTTCTACACCCTTGTTTATTCTTTGCTCCCATCGGAGGACTGGAGGAGGAGGAGGGGAAAGCTTATTTTCGTTTTTGGAGATTGTCCACTCCCTGCTGTATAGTCTGAATGACAATTTAAAAAGTTCACTTTTTGGACTTTGGGGACAACTTGATTATTAATAGTATTAATAATTAAGATATCGTGTTCTTAAACGATACGTGTTTTCAGTGTACGGGCCTCCGTTTAATTTTTTTTTTAAAAAAACCGGAAGACAAGCGGGCCAGCATAGAAGCCTATCAGTTTATTGCCAAAGGTAAGTTTTCACAAACAAGGGAAATTTGTTTAAGCTGGTACATGGACAAAAAAAAAGGAAAAAATGAGACAGAAATGAACCAATATAATTAAACTTAAATTATTGTTAATATTAAATTATCCATTGGAAAAAATGGCCTAATTGTAAAATAAGGGCAGGCATTCACAGTAGGAAATTATGGCATTATGATAAACACACCATGTGGAGGAGGTACGGGCATTATGCATAGTGCAAATAGCGTATTAATTACACAACAGTATGATGGTTTTAGTTGTCTATGGGGAAGGGGAATTTGGGAATTGAGACTGTCCAGTTGGAAATTGGGGGGCCATTGCTTGAATGAGGCTGACTGCAGTTTGGGAGAAAGAAAAAAAAAGAAGAAAAAACTGTTTTTAGAAGCAAAAAGGGAAAACTGTTTTTATCTGAAGGTTCTGGTCAGAGTAGACCTTAGTCTCTTGCCCGAAGGAAGTAGGCTGAATAGGCTACATGTCCAGAATGAGGGATCAGCCATGATTTTTCCTGCACATCTCAGTGTCCAGGAGTCATGTAGGTCTCAGAGAGATGGCAGGTTGTAGCCAATCACCTTCTCTGCTAAGTGGATGATGCACTGAATTCTGCCCTTGTCCTTGACATTGGCAGCAGCTTACCAGATTGTGATGAAGGAGGTCAGAATGGACTCGATGATGGCAGTGTAAAAGTATACCATCAATGTCTTTGGCAGATTGAATTTCTTCAGCTGCCGCAGGAAGTACATCCCTTTTGGTCAGGGAGCTGGGATTCAGCTCCCACTTGAGATCCTCTGTGATGATGGTGCACAGAAACCTGAAGGATTCCACGATGTTGACTGGGGAGCCACACAGGGTGATGGAGGTTGGTGGAGCAGGGTTCTTTCTGAAATCCACAACTATCTCCACCATCTTGAGTGTGTTGAGTTATAGGTGAGATATACCAAAAGGTCAATCTCATTCCTGTAGACTGACTCATCCCCATCAGAGATGAGCCCAATCATGGTGGAATCATCTGCAAACTTTAGGAGCTTGACTGACTGATGACTGGAGGTGCAAATGTTTGTGTACAGTGAATAGAGCAGCGGGGTCTGGGGGTCAGAGACATGTTTTCCCAGCTTCACAATCTGCTTCCTGTTAGACAGGAAGTCAATGATCCACCTGCAAGTGGAGTCAGGCACATGCAGCTGGAAGAGCTTCTCGTGTAGTACGGCTGGGATGATAGTGTTAAACGCAGACTGAAGTCCACAAACAGGATCCTGGCATAGGTTCCTGCAGTGTCCAGATGCTGGAGAATAAATTGGAGGGCTGTGTTTTGCATCCATAGAACTGTTAGATCTGTAGGTGAACTGCAGGGGATCGAGGAGAGGATCTGTAATGGATTTGAGATGAAATCTCATTAGTATAAACACAGTTAGCTCCGAGAGAAAATAACAACCTTAAACTATAGCGAGGATTACTTAATATTATATCACTTACAAACAAATCAGTGATTATAAATGAAATGATCACTGACAAACGCTTACAGGCTCTTTGCTCTTTGTCATCCACTTGGATTAGACTGGATGAATATTTAGCCTTAAATGAAGCCTCACCTTCTGGATACAGTCATGCTCATTGCCCTCATTCTAATGGTCGTGGGGGAGGTGTAGCCACAATTTTTGACAAAGAGCTAATCTAATTTGTTCTAAATACTGATTCTTAATGTGATCCATCGTTAAATCAAAACCACACTCTTTTCAGCTTATTTCCACTATTACCGCCATCCATGTCCTTAATTCAGAAATTTTAATCTAGGAATTTGGCTAACTTTTCTTTCCTTGCTTAAGTACTTTCAACAGATAAGGCTTTAATGTAAGTAATTTTAATATTCACTTTAAACAATGAGCAGGAAGGATGCACTTAAAATTGCTTTTTTTTGAGTCATTTTAGGAATCCATTGTGTTAGGGGCTGTGATTCAGGGATTAAAGATAACCCAGAACCCGAGGTACAAGTTTTAGGAACCCGAAATGGCAGATGCAGGCAAGGACAGGGACCACAATTACCGGTTAAGCAAAAAAGGAGTTTATTAAACAGATAGTAATGAAAAAGGTAGACTTAGTTGCGGATGGTGAGTGTGTAGTGGTCGAGTTCCAGGAGATATTGGGCGGCGAGCGGTGAGAAGCTTTACCGGGGGAAGAAGGACCAAGGAGCAGTGTGGTGTGAAGGGGGGGAGGGCGCGGGGCGGGCGGGGGCGATGTGACTTCTTCCGATGAGGGGTCGGGAACCCAGGGGGGACCAGTGTGGAAACCAAATGCTGGGTGGGGGAGGAAGGGAAGAAAGGAGAAGGGGAACGAGTAGGAAACCAGGGAGGCTGGTGGAGAAAGAGAACCGGCTGTGAGTAACGACATCACGGTAAAAAAAAAAAAAAAACCGGGGCATGAGAGCCATTAAAAAATGTGTTGTTACAATTACGTGCTATGCAACAAGGAGCATGAAAAGGAAATTAGTACTGAGAAAAAAGAAAACGCACTGTTACAGCAAGGCTAAAGGCTGACAGGAGTAAAACACTTGAGATTTAAAGTTCCTTGTACAGGTGGACCGAATGCTAACGGCTAAACCGAAGCAAAAAAGTAAAGTTTTAGCAACTTAGAGATGAGGCCCACAAGCAACAGCAATGGAAATAAGCGGGATAGCATGGTAGCGGCGAGGTTAAGCTAACAGAGTATATAGCCCAGGTACCGGTTTGTACAGACGGAATAATTTTGGTGAAGTCTGGAAGGATTCGGTCGGCGATTTTGATTTTTTATGGAGGTTGGGTCAGGTCAGAGGAGTTCACCAAGGCTTGATCTGTGAGACATGAAAATTGGACGAGTGAATACGCATATATGGGACTTAGGGCAACTTTAAATTTGGAAAAATGAACAGAAGGAGGGAAACTTAACTATTACCTTAGATATGGGGAAACGGTTCCGCCAAACTTCCAGGGGTCTTCCGATAGCGCTGGAGGATGATGGGCTAAACTGACCAAGAACCGTGTCCTTAAATCCTCCTGGTTGGGAACAGTATTGGTAAGGTAACCCGAGAGAGACTTTCAAAAAAAAGAAGAACAGGCCCGTGGCGGGGCGGTTTAGGAGGGGTTGTATGCATTATTCGGCCCCACGCCAGCTGAGAACACTCCCACTTGGGGGGGTCTTCAGGAAGTGGAGCCCAGCGCAGGGAGTGGTTCTATGTTCCTGATTTGCCCACTCGGCCTGGGTGGAACCCGGAGGAAGGAGAGGGCTGACGGTAGTTCTAAAGGGCTGGGCAGGAAGGGGCTCGCCAGAACTGAAGCCCCGGTTACCGAAGAATGAGTAATCTAGGGGGAAATAAACCATGGAATCTTGAAAATCATGTCGAACAGGATTGGTCAGCCTCTCCGCGGCTGACGGCAAATTTGGGGCAGGGCGATGTTGATGGGGATCGCCTTCGAGAAACGGTCCACGGGACCGTGAGGAATCACGAGCTCCCCTTCAGAACGGCGGAAAGGGGCCCTGTGACGAAGTTAGTTCGCAGAGTTGATTTGTGCGGACCAGGGGGCGACTAGCAGGATGGGGGAGAGATTCTGAGGAGCCCCGCAGGAGGGTTGATGCAAGGGGCCTCAGCTGAGCGCAAAGTGGTGCAGGTCCTTTTTCCCGAAGGCCTCTGATGTCTCTCTCCCTCATGGGGCCACCAGAGAATAAGCCACCGGCGAGGGGGCGGGGGTCATGCTGGACTACCCGGGGGAGTGGGAAAATCGGAAACTCGTTTGGCCCATTTGGAGAGCAAGCTGTCCCAGGGCCGAAAGCGGGGACGTTAGAGGTTGGGTTAGAAGAAACCTCCCCAGGGTTTGGGTTTCCGGCCCCCCTGTTGCCTCCTTATGGTGCCACTCGACACCTCCCAGGAAGGAAGGTGAACCGACGAGAGAAGGGAAAGGTCTGCATGCAGAATGGTTTTGGAGTGGCTCCCAGAGGGTTCCTCTGGGGGAAAGAACTGACGTGAGAGAGGCAATTCTGGACTTGTGTTTTTGTGAACCCGGGTCTGTAAGGTGAGTGTGAAGTCATCAAAAAATCCGCGTGAAGAAAGAGAGGCCCACCTGGCCTGACGGGGGAGTTTGAGACGCTTTGCCGGTCTGGATATGGAAAGGTGGAGATGGATTCCGTCCACACGATGGAAAAGTAATTGCTCCGCGGCCTGCCAGGCCAATGTCTGCCACTCCCGAACACGAAGTTTTCAGTTTGACTGGCCAGAAGCTCTCTGTTACCCATGTCATAGTTTCCTCTCAGCAGGAGTGAGTCGTTCGTTGAAAGAAGAAGCTCTCTCCCGCATAGGAGTGCCAGCGTGTTTGTTCCGTGGACTCCCCATTTGGGAGAGAGGATGGCCCGTGGTCCGAAGCAAATCTACTTCGACGTTGGGAAACTGGTGACAGGGTTTTCTGGCTGAGAGGGGAGGGGGGACCGGTGATGTGGGTGTTAAACAGCTTTTTAGCCGGTGGAAAGGCTTTGTCAGGCCTCGGGTGTTCGGGGTAGGGGAAGTTTGGTGAAGTGAGAGGCAGTGAGGGGGGCCACCACCTTACTTGTAATTCACAGGATTTAAAAAGGTGGCGGGTTAGGGGTAGAAAGAGACCAGAAATTAGCGGACAACCCAAGAATTCGCTGAAGGTCCTGGCGCCCCCCCTGGAGGAAGTAGGCCACTCTGCAACGGGCACGAATCTTCTCCAGATTGGGGACCCTTGTGATGGGCTTGGCCCTCTGGATGATTTTGAAGCCGAGGGAAGGGGAAAGGAAAACTGTGTCGACATTTTTTGAAATTCGCACTTCTATGCTTGACGTACAATTGTTATCCCAGGAGGCGAGTGAGGCACCTGGCACAAAAATGTGTGTGTGTTGGTTCGTCCCCCTCAGATTGGGAGAAGGATTTCCAAGATTTCATCTAGGTAAGACAAAACCATTGGGCACCCGGTTGAGGTAATCCCCCAGGAACGTCGTTTCACCCAGGGCTTTGGAAAAACACTGCCGGGGCCATGGGACCAAGTCCGGAACGGCCCATTCACCCCGGTATCAAAGTGGGGGACCCACTCATTCCCCCCTCGTGAATGTGAAAACCAGGGTGGTGGACATTTGCGGGCAACAAGTCCATTTTTTGGTGAATATAGTGGCTTCCTGGAGCAAAGTCAAAGCCTACTGGATGAGGGGCGAGAGAGAATGTACCGGGCACGCTGGGTTTGATGCCGTTGACGGCCCCGGGTAAAGTCGATTTGCATGGGCCGCAAGGGAACCCCATCTTTATAGGGAACACGAAAGGGGAAAGAAGAAGCCGGCCCCGAGAGGAGGAGGGTCGGATGACTCCTGCGGCTAAGCCCTCGGCGATGTATTGTTCCATCGCCTCCCGTTCGCCCAACGACAGCTGGTAGAGCCGGCTGGTGGGTAAGGACGCCCCCGGGAGGAGCTCGATGGCACAGTCATAGGGCCGGTGAGGAGGGAGGCTCTTGGCCTGGTCCTTACCGAATACCAGCCGGAGATGATGGTAGGCCGCGGGCACGTAGGACAAATCCACCGGTTATTCGGGCCGAGAAGTGCGAGCAGGAGGCCTGGAGACCGGTAGAGTGGAGCGGAGGCAGTGCTGGTGGCAGAGAGCTCCAGTCTGTGATTCTGCCCTTCTTCCAATCAATGATGGGCCCGTGAAGGACCAGTCACGGGTGCCCCAGCCCCAGTGGGGTGCGAGGAGAACGGGAGACGGGACCACAGCAAAAACGACATGTTCTCTCGGTGGTTGCCGGCCAAGACTAGAGATAAGGGCGAGGTTCTATGAGTAATCCTAGCAAGCAGACAGCCGTCTATCGTGCACGCCCGCGCGGGGGTCTCCAGGCCTATCAGTCTGATGCCGAGCTGGGCCGCAAGCTCCTCATCCATGAGATTCTCCTCGGCGCCGGAGTCCACCAGGGCCTGGACTGAGCATGAGATGTTGGGCATGTATATGACCGGGCTGCCCACAATACGGGGTTGAAACCGGCAGAGGAGGAGGAGGAGGCCCCAGAGCAGTGGATCTGGTGCGCGCAACCGGGGCCGCATGGACCGTGCGCGAGGCCCTTTCCAACCTATATGTGTCCAAGCGGATGGCCAAGTCAGCCAATGCCTGTAGGTCAGTGGGTTCATCATGGACCGCAAGCTCATCCCGAAGACGCTCGGACAGACTGGACCAGAAGGCCTCGCGCAATGCGGGCTCATTCCATCCGGCATCCGCAGCGAGTGACCAAAACTCCACGGCCTAGTCAGAGACTGCCCTGTTGCACTAAGTCTACCTGTTCATTACTATCTGTTTAATAAACTCCTTTTGCTTAACTATAATTGTGGTCTGTCCGCTGATCTGCATTTCGGGTTCCAAAAACTTACCTTCGTGGCTGTTATCCCTGATCACAGCCTAACAGAATAATCTGGCCTAACATGGAACCAGTGGATCAGCAGACCGCTACCTCGCATCCGGTCGAGATAGTTCTCACGTCAACAAGCTTGATTAACTCAACCCCCAAAACACCCAGTGAGCAGCAATTCTGTTGGTGGAAGCATCTTGGTTATGAAGGTCTGGGATCTGTTGTGGGATTGAAGTGGTTCTACCCAATATTAGTATAGTGTTTGTAATAAAGGTGGTGATGAGTTTATTCCTTCTGGCTTTTACCTGACTTACCTAAAGGGACATATGAGCTAGAAAACATATGAGGTTGAGTTGTAGATAAGATTATAGATTGTATTCTCTTTTTTGAAAGCTACAGCGGTGTTAAAACGTGTTTGCCCCTTCCTGATTTCCTATTTTTTTGCATGTTTGCCATACTTAAGTGTTTCAGAACATCAAACCAATTAAAATATTAGTCAAAGACAACACAAGCAAACACAAAATGCAGTTTTTAAATGAAGCTGTTTATAATTAGGGGGGTGAAATCCAAACCTACATGGCCCTGTGTGAAAAAGTGATTGCCCCCTAAACCTAATAACCGATTGGGCCGCCCTTAGCAGCAACAACTGCAACCAAGCGTTTGCCTTAACTTGCAATGACTCTTTTACAGCGTTGTGGAGGAATTTTGGCCACTCATCTTTGCAGGATTGTTGTAATTCAGCCACATTGGAATGTTTTCAGCATGAACGGCCTTTTTAAGGTTATGCCACAGCATCTCAATAGAATTCAGGTCAGGACTTTGACTAGGCCACTCCAAAGTCTTCATTTTGTTTTTCTTCAGACATTCAGAGCTGGACTTGCTGCTGTGTTTTCGATCATTGTCCTGCTGCAGAACCCAAGTTCGTCCACAGAATGTTTTCCCAAAAGTATTGGGGATCATCAAAATATGTTCTGGAAAAATTGAAATGAGCTTTAATGTTCTTTTTGCTCAGCAGTGGTTTTTGTTTTGGAACTCTGCCATGCAAGCCATTTTTGCCCAGTTTCTTTTGTATGGTTTTCTCTTTCGTATGATGCATGAACACTAACCAGAACTGAGACAAGTGAGGCCTGCAGTTCTTTGGATGTTGTTGTGGGGTCTTTTCTGACCTCTTGGATGAGTCATCGTTGCGCTCTTGGGGTAATTTTGGTCGGTCGACCACTCCTGGGAAGGTTCACCACTGTTCCATGTCTTCACCATTTGTGGATAATGGCTCTCACTGTGGTTCGCTGGAGTCCCAGAGCTTTAGAAATGGCTTTTTAACCCTTTCCAGACTGATAGATCTAAATTACTTTCTTTTGTTCCTGAATTTCTATGCATCCTGGCATGATGTGTAGCTTTTAAGGATCTTTTGGTGTACTTCACTTTTTCGGGCAGGCCCTATTTAAGTGATATCCTGATTGGGAACAGGTGTGGCAATAATCAAGCCTGAGTTTGGCTAGAGGCAGTGAACTCAGGTGTGATAAACCATAGTTAAGTTATGTTTTAACAATGCTGGGCAATCACTTTTTCACACAGGGCCATGTAGGTTTGGATATTTTCCACCCTTAATAATAATCACCTTCATTTAAAAACCGCATTTTGTGTTTACTTGTGTTGTCTTTGGCTAATATTTAAATTGGTTTGATGTTCCGAAACACTTAAGTGTGACAAACGTGCAGAAAAATAGGAAATCAGGAAGGGTGCAAACACTTTTTCTCACCACTGTATTGTACTAAGTACTTCTAGCTGTATTTTATTACTTATATTGTCTAAAACAAAAAGTAAAAAGCTTTCACGAACTGAAAAACATCATAAACAGCACATTTTTTCATTGCTAAATAAATGTTGTTGTTTGGTTGTTAGCCTTGAGAGGATGTGAAAACAGAGACTTGGCCGACTTCAGATGGAGGAACATCAGGATCTTTGGGACTCGTCACCTATGGATTACTGATGAAAACTATAAAAGAGGAAGAACCTGATGATAAAGATTATATTTGTAAGATAGCAGGAGACATTAGAATTTACATGTTTTTTTAAGGAGTATGTATTTAATTAAAAATGATTGAACTCCAGGTGGAGGAACATCAAGCTCTCTGGAACATATCACACCTTTGGACCAACAGAATGGAGAAATCCTGAAGAAGCCTGTAAAAGAGGACGAACCTGATGATGTTTCCCTCTGTAAGAGAACATGGCCCAGGAACTTACAATGTTAGAAGCCTAGAAATAAAGGAAGGGAAAATAATCAACCAGAGTCTAGAGCTTAAAGTATTTATCAGGATTAAAGTCATGTTACACTTTTTTTGTCTTTTCTTCAGACTGTGAGGATTGCCGAACCTTCTTCATCAACAAGTGTGAGGTTCATGGTCCAGCTCTCTTCATCTCTGATAGCCCCGTTCCCATGGGGGTCACAGATCGAGCCAGACAAACCCTACCAGCTTGTCTAGAAGTTGGGGAGTCTGGTATTTCTGATGCAGGTCTGGGAGTGTTTAATAAGGGGGAGACGGTTCCAGTTGGTGCTTACTTCAGACCTTACGAGGGAGATCTGGTAGATAAAGAGGAAGCCATGAACAGTCCATACTCCTGGGTGGGGAATCATTAGTGGATAAATATTAAAGGTATGGCAGGTGAATTCTTGTTTCTCAGCACAAACTGGGTTGTTTATTGGTTTTTTTGCAGATATATAAGAGTGGGCAGTTAGATGCCAAAAGAGAGATACATGCTAACTGAATGAGGTGGGGATTTATTTAACCATTATTTCTACTGTTCTTTATTTGATGGAGATCTCTTCACGTGTAATTCCTTTATTTTCTAACAGGTATATGAATTGTGCTTATAATGATAAAGAGAATAATTTGGTAGCATTCCAGTATCGAGGAGGGATTCACTACCGCTGCTGTCGACCCATCCAATCAGGACAGGAGCTTAAGCTTATGCTTTAGCTTATGCTAAAGATGCTGGCACCACATTCAATCATCTTTGGGACAAAAAGCGTTCTTTCAACGGTAACAGTTGTGGTTGTATTTTTGGAGATGTGAATTTCTGCTGACAGCAAAGTGTTGAAGGGCACAGTTACACACTCCTGGGCAGCAAATGGGAGAAAAATGTAAAATATTAAGCAGTAATGGTCTCAGTATTAAATAATTGGTTTAGGACATGAGCAAGCATTAAACAACTAAATGAACTAACCTTAGTTGGAATTGCCTTTCCCTCTGATTTCCTTAAAGGTTTATTTCCTCAGTGAGTTGGTGCAATAAAGATATTACTATAATAATCTGGATATTAGTGATGGGCCTGGTAACATTCTCCCATTTTTAATTTTTGGTCATATGCAGCATGGATTGTGTAGAATGTTATGATTGTTTTCAGTAGAATGAAACTTACTTCTACCAGTGTTAAGTTCAGCAATTTGATTGTTTTTTTGTTTTTGCCTCTGTTTTTTTCTTTTTTTCCCAGAAATGGCCAACACCTGGTCCTTCTCCTGCTCATTGTGTCTGTTTTCGTTCACATCTCAAATCTCCATAAACACATCAAGACTTGCCACCAACTGGAATACACGAGAATGCTGCAATCAGGAGAGATTAAATATGGCGATCTGTTAAACCCCAAACCATACTCTTCCAGACCGAAAGAAGGGGAAGTTTACAACTGCTCAAAATGTGGAAAGAATTTTAGCGAACAAAGTTATTTTAAAACACACCGCTGCATTCAGTCAGTGAAGCTGCATCACTGCTCACAGTGTAGTAAGACTTTTACCAGTCAGTCTAGTCTCAAATCACACCCGCTCATTCATACAGGGGAAATGTCATATCAGTGTTTAGAGTGTGGAAAGAGCTTTTTAAAAATGGCATACATTCAAGAACACCATCTCGTTCATGCAGTAGTGAAACGGTATCACTGCTCACAGTGTGGGAAAGGGTTTACTCGCAAGGGTTATCTCGAAGATCACCAACTCGAAGAGAAACCGTTTCACTGCTAAGAGTGTGGAAAGGGCTTCACTAAGTTCAAAAGCCTTAAACTTCACCAGAAGATTCATACAGGAGAGAAGCCGTTTCACTGCTCGGAGTGTGGAAAAAGCTTCTGTAGGATGGATCACCTTAAACAACACCAGGACGCTACCAGGACGATCTGGGGTGATTTGACTTCATTGACCCACTGTGTTCTCAAAATGTTAAAAACTCATAAAAAGTTTTGATAGATGACTACTGGAAATACCTTTTGTGGAAAACACTGCATTCCAGCATAAGAGTCTTATCCCATCTGTGAAACATGGTGGTGGTAGTATCATGGTTTGCTGTTTTGGTGCATCTGGTCCAGGACGCCTCACCATCATTGACGAAGAATGGTTAAATAACAATAAAGTTAATGTTATATAATGGCCAAGTTAAAGTCTAGACCTTAGTCCAATAGAAATGTTGTGGAAGGACCTGAAGCGAGCAGTTCATGTGAAGAAACCTACCAACATCCCCAAGGTGAAGTTCAGTCAGGAGGAACTGACCAAATTCCTCCAAGCTGATGTGCAGGACCGAGAAACAGTTACTGGAAACATTTAGGAAGGCACAACAGACACTGGAATCAAAGCTTCCCGTACTTTTACCACTCTCAGATATGACATATGTCATTTTCCTCAATAAATAAATGACCAAGTGAAATCTCTTTTTTTTTTTTTACAGTTCTAAAGGTTTGTTCTGTAACTTTGCACTCTGAGGCTATGGTAACAATATAATTTCAGACACTAAGGTGTACTGGGAGAGTGTGATGTGTTTAAAACCTGCTGGTAACACACAGCATCATGATAAACTCGGTTAAGCAACACACACGATCAGTCAGGATTCTGTACTTGGGGCTAGTTTTTATGGTACATCACCTGCTTCCTGTTGTTATAACCATTATAACCTCCATCATCAAGGCAAATCAGATTTTGAGCACTGTCTCAAAGCAGCTTTACAAAATATCTAAATTCATAGCCCCAGTGCATAAACCTGTCGTGGCAGTGGCAAAGAAAAACTCCCACAATGTGATGAGGAAGAAACCGTGGAAGGACCAAGAGCCAAAAATGGACCCATCCTCCTTGGGAGTCTATGTAATAATTGGGAGTATGTAATAATTAAATTTAGACTCATGCATAGAAATGTATTAAAATAGAAATGTAATAGACATAGAAACTACAATGATATAAAACATAGTCTACAATAAAGAATATAAGTATGACTGTGGGCATTAGTTACTCCAGTATAATTGGAGTCACTGCAGGTTTTCAAATGGGTTTGGTGGTGTGGCTTCCTCAAGCCCGGTTTGATGGCTGAACAACTTACCAATAAAACAGAATATGTAGTCAGAGACGTTAGGACCAGAGAGTTGACAAACAGAACACAGTGGCAGACCACACAACATACAAAACATCACCAAAAATGATGTATCTCTAGCCTGACATGGGGAAAATCCAGACACAGTAGGTTTAACGTCTGTTTTGTTTGGATACATAGCAGAACCCGCCAGTTTTAGAATGGCTCCTTTACCAGAGCGAAGGGAAAGAGTAAGGGTTTATAAGGCTCACCTCACCTTCCAGTCCAGTAGGTGGTGGAAATGCTCCAGTTTATCGGTTGACAATTGACTCAAGAAGAAGAAGCACGAAGAAAAAAGCCGTTTAAACAGTAGATGATTCATTTATCTTATGTTATAGGGCTGTGGGTTATTTTATACACAAGATATTTTCCTGTGGGAGGATTTCAGGTGTTTAACGTCGTTCAGCTTTAAAACCCGAGGTAAGAGACACTAAAGCTACATGTTTACAGATGTATCATGGTCCTTATAAGTAAGAATATTGAACTGATTTATTTATTCAAAACAAATATACTAAATGTAAGCAGGGTCACGGTTACAGATGTTGTAGATTACAGTCTTTCAAATAGCAAGACAATTTCACAAATAAAAGCAGTTGCCTCCTAACTTACAAGCAACAAAGCAAAAATATTTAGAAGAATAACTGTTAGGTTCTGCACACCAAAGATCTCGACCAGCATCATATCAGTCCGGTATCATTGATGATTCCAAAATCCTAACTTCATTCTTCTTTAACAGTTCTTTAGTAGAACAACTTGTGTGCTTTGGGTCGTTGTCTTGCTGTATGTGTAGCTTTTATTATTATTATTGTTGTTATTATTATTATTATTATTATTATTATTATTATTATTAATACTTGTTTGAATTTTACCACTAATAATGTGTTGTTTTTTATAATGTGAACTTCACTAAAACCTTTTTCATTTATTACTGGATTATATAATAAAGTTAAATTGTTAAATTAATAGTTAAATTGAAGCTGGGGCTTCAATTAGTGTAACACCTACAGTGTGCACATGCAGCCGATTTCCCTGATTTCATCAAAAGCTTGGTGGGTGCGTGTACGTGTTCAATAGCTGTCCTGTTAAAATGATTTGAAGTCTATATAATTCGTGAATTTTCATTACATGTAAAATGTAAGGATTGAAGATAAGCAATGTGTTTGAAACAGATTATGGAGTTTTGTGTTTAATATGAGTGAATCTTTGACAATGTTTAACTCAGTGACGTTTTCTAGATTATCGACTATGCATTTGGAGAGCGCTGTTTTGGCTGCATGAACTTACTGTGCCCCTTGCTACTTCTTTTACTCAGAATTAAATCAGCAGATTTAGACTTCTGGTGTGTGTGTGTTCACTTAAACGACATCTCCCATTTTGAGTCTGCTACACGATCCACGTTCTCTTGAGATTCAGTTCATGAACAGATGTGTGGATATTTTACTTTTGAATTTGCTGCTATAATTCAGAATTCATTGTTCCATCAAGATGGTTCAGATGCATCAACACAGCAAAGCATGATACTAACACCACCATGTTTCACAGATGGGATAAGGTTCTTGTGCAGAAATGCAGTGGAGTGTTTTTTGTTGGTTTGGTTTTTTCCCCCTTTCTCCAGACGTAACGCTTCTCATTTAAACCAAAATGTTTTATTTTGGTCTCATCCATCCACAAAATATTTCTCAATACCCTCCTGAATTAGCGATGTGCAAGGCAGCAATGTTCTGTTTGGAGAGCAGTGGCGTTCCCTCTTTTTTGCTGAGCTCCTCAGAAATCTTTGTTGGCACCAGGATACCCTTCCACAAATGTTCGCTTCCACAAACGGCGGGCTCACCCCGAAGGTGTTCATATAATTGCAGGGGATTTTTACAAGGCCAGCTTGAAGACTGTACTCCAGAAATTTTATCAACATATTAAATGTTCTACTAGAGGGGAGAATACTCTGGATCATGTTCATTCCAACATCAAGCATACGTACAGTCAGACAGTCAGACCATCTCTCTCATGCCCTCCCCAGCCTACACCCCCTGCAGACGCAGTGCCAGGCCTATCATAAAGACTCTTACAACCTGGCCTGGAAATGCACCCTTCAAATTACAGGACTGCTTTGAACATAAGGAGCTGGAAACATTCATGGGAACAGTACTGGACTATCAAACTCTGCTTCGGGAATGTGACTGTGAAACCACTTTTGGGTTTTCCCAAACCAGAAACCCTGGATGACCAGCCAGGTCCGCACACTCCTCAGAGCCCACAATGCTGCCTTCAGGTCAGGTGACAGAGCTCTGTACATGGCTGCTCGAGCTGACCTGAAAAGTGGAATTAAAACTGTGAAGGCGGACCATAAGAAGAGTCGAGAATCCCGCCTGAGCAGCAACAATACACGGAAGGTGTGGCAAGGCATAGAAGACATCAGAAACTACAGATGCTGTGGTGTGACTACAGTAGACCAGAGTGTGCCGCTGGCAGAGGAGCTTCTTTGCACACTTTGACACACCACAGCAGCAATCTGCTTCAGCCCTGTTCCCACCCCCACTTGGTTCCTGCACCACCACACTCACTGTATGGGAGCATGATGTCAGATGAGTGCTAATGGCAGTGAACCCTAAGAAGGCTACCGGCCCAGATGGTGTACCGGGCAAGGTGCTTGGAGCGTGTGCCCATCAGCTTGCCTGCATCTTCACCAGAATCTTCAACCTCTCCCTGTCTCAGGCAGTCATCCCGCCTTGTCTAAAATCAGCTACAATCATTCCAGTGCCGAAGAAGACTCCCATCACCAGTCTAAATGATTACCGTATTGTGGCCATCACACTGGTAATCATGACATGCTTCGACAGATTGGTCCTCCAACACATCAAGGACTATCTTCCTCCAGACTTTAATTCCCACCAGTTCGCATATCGCACAAACGGATCCACAGAGGACGCCATCACCATAACTCTCCACACTGCGCTAAGCCACTTTCTTACCAACTGGCCCCAGACTGTGAAACTTGGCCCTCACATCATCCACTCGCACACAGAGCACCTGCTCCCAACAGGGCTGTGTGCTGAGCTCCATGATGTACTGTCTTAACACCCATGACTGCATTCCAGCCCACAACAACAACCTCATCGTCAAGTATGCTGACGACACCACAGTGGTCAGACTCCTCTCAAAGGGTGATAACTCAGCCTACAGATGGGAGGTCCTGAAGCTCGAAGCCTTCCAAAAAAAAATAATTGAAAACCAAAGAAATCATTGTCGACTTTGTGTCCTGTTCTCCTCTGATATCTCCTGGACAGAGAACACCACAATGTTCATAAAGAAGGCTCAACAGCAGCTATACTTCTTAAGTCCTTAGGAAGTACAACCTGGACTCCAACCTGCAGCTGACTTTCTACCTCTTGTCCATCGAGAGCCTGCTGACATGCTATATTACAGTATGGTATGGCAGCTGCACAGTGGACGATAGGAAGAGGCTTCAGAGAGTAGTGAAGTCAGAAGTCGGCACAGGAGATAATTGGCTGCCCTCTCTGATGGACATTTTTACCTCACGCTGCCTCAGCAAAGCAAATAACATCATCAAGGACAGCTCCCAACCTGGCTTTGGACTTGTTTGACTTGTTGCCTTCAGGGAAGCGCTACAGGTGCATCAGATTAAGAACAAACAGGCTCAAGAACAGCTTTTTCCCGAAAGCCGTAACCACCCTAAATTCATTCATGCACTGATCTCATCAGTCTAATCAGCATGCCATCCACACTGCCCCCCCCCCCGTCTTCTTTTCAATCAGTCTATTGTGCGATATTTCTTTCTATTTCTATTACCACTATTGTGCTACATTTGTGTACTGTGGAATAACAAAATCTCACTTTCATATATCCATTATTGTGTAATATTGAGATATAATACAGAGATCTCATTGTACATATGTATGGTGACAATAAAGGTAAACTGCTAATAGAAGAGGCTTGCATATGTAATATTGGGTCGTTTTGTTCAATAAACAAATGACCAAATAATAAATATATTTAGCTCATT
Source organism: Ancistrus triradiatus (assembly GCA_025084515.1). Taxonomy (NCBI): domain Eukaryota; kingdom Metazoa; phylum Chordata; class Actinopteri; order Siluriformes; family Loricariidae; genus Ancistrus; species Ancistrus triradiatus. The sequence goes on along the minus strand of JAJAGP010001544.1, from coordinate 22,805 downwards.
TGTTTAGCTGGGTTCTCCTTATTAACTTTTCATCTTCTTTCTTTCAACCTTCATTTAGTTTTTCTAGTAAATCTGCGTCTCTGCTACCATCTGGTGTTTAAAAAAACCATCCAACAGTGAACAGACGTTCATATTTATTTGTTGTTCTTATTTATTATTTCAGATTTGTTTAAGGTGTTCTAATGGAATCAGCTGAGGGCGTATGGAGTTCCTTTGGAGAGTCTCAGGTACAGAATCCCGATCACTCACAGTAATGATTTAGAACAATTTTAGTTGGACTGTAACAACAGTTACTTAACAACAGACTCCAGTGTTACACAGAATAGTGCAAAACCCCCAAAACGTCCAGTGAGCAGCAGTTCTGTTGGTGGAAACATCTTGGTAATGGAGGTCTGGGATCTGTTGTGGGATTGAAGTGGGTCTAACCAATATTAGTATGGTGTTTGCAATAAAGGGGGTGATGAATTTATTCCTTCTGGCTCTTACCTGACTTACCTAAAGGGACATATGAGCTAGAAAACATCTGAGCTTGAGTTGTGGATAAGATTATAGATTGTATTCTCTTTCTTGAAAGCCATTGTACTAGGCACTCGTAGCTGTATTTTATTTATGTTATCTAAAACAAAAAGTAAAAAGCATTCACAAACTGAAAGACATTATAACAGGTCCGTATTTTATCGCTAAATAAATATTGTTGTTTGGTTGTTAGCTTTGCGAGGATGTGAAAACAGAGACTTGGCTGACTTCAGATGGAGGAACATCAGGATCTTTGGGACTCGTCCCCTCTGGGTTACTGATGAAGACTATAAAAGAGGAAGAACCTGATGATAAAGATTATATCTGTAAGATAGCAGGGCCCATTAGAGCTCAGCCTGGAGCTCAGTAACATTCTCAGTAATAATTTTGTTTTTAAACAGCAATACCAGAGACAGTTTTCTGTTTTTGTACTTTACATGTTTACTTGAGGAGTTTGTATTTAATTTAAAATGATTTGGAAACTGCAGGTGGAGGGAACATCAAGCTTCCTGCACATAGCACACCGTGGCCACAACGCCGTTGTCTCCTCTCTCCCTTTCTTTTATTTTCACACCCAACTCTTCTCTTTTCCGCACAATGACCGGCCCCATCCCTCCCTTTCCCATCTATTCCTGCCCACTATTCTCCTCCCTCCGCCCCTACCGTATGTTCGGCCCTCCTGACTTCTCCTCTTCCATCTTCTTCTTTTAACCATATCACTTTTTTTGCTTATTTAAGTACCCTTGCTCCCTCTGTGCCTCTCTTTCCTCTCCGACCCCCAATATACCTTACCTATCTCCCACTTTGCTCTTTCCTTCTTTCTTCTGCCAGCATTTCCTATCTATTCGACGCCCACCCCAGCTTTTCATCTCCATCTTCCCACATTTGCTGTCTCTTCTTGTAATTCCCTACTACCCTTTTATTCTCCTTTTTCGTTCTCCTCCTTCTTATCCCACTTCCCTTCACACCCCTTTACCTTATTATCGTATTCTTTCGTTCCTCTTTTACTTGAGGAGTTTTATGTATTTAATTTAAAATATGATTGAACTGCAGGTGGAGGAACATCAAGCTCTCTGGAACATAGCATCAACCTGTGGAGCAACAGAATGGAAAAATTCCTGAAGAAGCCTGTAAAAGAGGAAGAACCTGATGATGTTTCCCTCTGTAAGAGAACATGTGCATTAGAGTCCAGGAACTTACAATGTTAGAAACCTAGAAATAAAAGGAAGGGAAAACGATCTAGAGCATAAAGTATTTATAGGATTAAAGTCATGTACAACTTTTTGTCTTTTCTCTTCTTCCAGACTGTGAGGAGTGCAGAACTTTCCTTCTTCATCAACAAGTGTGAGGTTCATGGTCCAGCTCTCTTCATCTCTGATAGCCCCGTTCCCATGGGGGTCACAGATCGAGCCAGACAAACCCTTCCACCTGGCCTAGAGATTGGGGAGTCTGGTATTTCTGATGCAGGTCTGGGAGTGTTTAATAAGGGGGAGACGGTTCCAGTTGGTGCTCACTTCGGACCCTACGAGGGAGATCTGGTAGATAAAGAGGAAGCCATGAACAGTCCATACTCCTGGGTGGTGAGTTACATTGTTTACATCGTTTCAGCCCCAAAATCAGTTGTTTACGTGCGAGTTGACTGTAATTCCAAATATAATGAACATTTTCCATTGTAGCTCATATTTTTTTTTATTGTTTTATCTTGTTCAGCAATCCTGTTCAGTTTAATACAAATGATACAAGTTTTTTATTATATCACTCCAAATGGCAACAACACTGATGGCAGTAAAGCAGTACATTAAGAGTCGTGATTAAGGCAAACGTGATCTTCATGTAAGTCTGATAAAAAATGTACTTTTTTGTAGATATATAAGAGTGGGCATTTTGAGGAATACATAGATGCCAAAAGAGAGACACATGCTAACTGGATGAGGTGAGGGCCCACCACTATTGGTTTTTATTTGACAAAATATTTTTTTCTAATTGATATTTTTCTACCTTGTTCTTTCATGTTTCTTCATTTTTTGTCAGGTATGTGAATTGTGCTCGTAATGATAAAGAGAATAATTTGGTAGCATTCCAGTATCGAGGAGGGATTCACTACCGCTGCTGTCAACCCATCCAATCAGGACAGGAGCTCTTGGTGTGGTATGAAGCAGAGTATGCTAAAGATGCTGGTGCCACATTCAACCACCTTTGGGACAAAAAGAGTTCGTTCAATGGTAAGAGTTGTGGTTTTATTTTTGGAGATGTGAATTTTTGCTGACAGAGAATGGTGATGAAGGGCACAGTTACACACTCCTGGGCAGAAAATGGGAGAGAAATGTAAGATATTAAGCATTAATGGTCAATATTTCATCAGGACATGAGCAAGAATGAAACAACTGAATGAAGAAACCTTAGTTGGAATTGCCTTTCCCTCTGATTTCCTTAAAGGTTTATTTCCTCAGTGAGTTGGTGCAATAAGGATATTACTATAATAATCTGGATATTAGTGATGAGCCTGGTAAAATTCTCCCATTTTTTATTTTTAGTCACATGCAAAATGGATTGTTTACAATGTTTTGTTTTCAGTAGAGTGAAACTTGCTTCTACCAGTTTTAAGTTCAGATTTGTGATTGTTTTTTGTTTTTGCCTCTGTTTTTTTCTTTTTTTCCAGAAATGGCCATCACCCTGTCCTTCTCCTGCTCATTGTGTCTGTTTTCATTCACATCTCAAATCTACCTCCATAAACACATCAAGACTTGCCACCAACTGGAATACACGAGAATGCTGCAATCAGGAGAGATTAAATATGGTGATGTGTTAAACCCCAAACCATACTCTTCCAGACCAAAAGAAGGGGAAATTTACAACTGCTCAAAATGTGGAAAGAATTTTAGCGAACAAAGTTATTTTAAAACACACCGCTGCATTCAGTCAGTGAAGCTGCATCACTGCTCACAGTGTAGTAAGACTTTTACCAGTCAGTCTAGTCTCAAATCACACCAGCTCATTCATACAGGAGAAATGCCATATCAGTGTTTAGAGTGTGGAAAGAGCTTTAAGAAAAAGGCTTACATTCAAGAACACCATCTCGTTCATGCAGTAGTGAAACCGTATCAGTGCTCACAGTGTGGGAAAGGGTTTACTCGCGAGAGTTATCTCGAAGATCACCAACTCGTTCACAAGGAAGAGAAACCGTTTCACTGCGAAGAGTGTGGAAAGGGCTTCACTAAGTTCAAAAGCCTTAAACTTCACCAGAAGATTCATACAGGAGAGAAGCCGTTTCACTGCTCGGAGTGTGGAAAGAGCTTCTGTAGGATGGATCACCTTAAACAACACCAACGCATTCACACCGGAGAGAAACCGTTTCACTGCTTACAGTGTGGAATGAGCTTTACTCATACAGCTCAACTTCATCGGCATCGTCGTATTCACACCGGAGAAAAAACTACTTTTAGTGAGAAAGGTAGTTCCACACAACTCCAGCAGATTCATGAATGAATTACTAATGTTTGTCTCCAAGGAAACAGGCAGTGCTTTTGCTTTTGCTATGGCAGATACAGTTCCATCTGTTATGGCAATGGATTAGTGAGCATAAACACTCCAGATATTCTGCTGGCCTCAGATCAGTCCATAGTGGCCTCACCGTGAGCGCTGTGTGGACCACTGCCTCAAGAGATTCCAGTACAGAAGAGAATGCCAAGCTAACCTGTGGCACCAAGGATCTGCTGTTTATGGCCATGCTTCAGTGGCAGGTGTAGAGGCAATGGTGGAACCACAACGATCTGGGGTGATTCGACTTCTTTGACCCAGTGTTCTCAAAATCTTACAAAACTCAAAAAAAGTTTTGATAGATGGTTACTGGAAATTCCTTTTCTGGAAAACACTACATTCCAGCATAAGAACCTTATCCCATCTGTGAAACATGGTGGTGGTAGTATTATGGTTTGCTGTTTTGCTGCATCTGGTCCAGGATGGCTCACCATCATTGATGAAGAATGGTTAAATAACAATAAAGTTAATGTTATGGAATGGCCAAGTCAAAATCTGAACCTTAGTTCAATAGAAATGTTGTGGAAGGACCTGAAGCGAGCAGTTCATGTTAGGAAACCCACCACCATCTCCAAGTTGAAGCTGTTCTGTATGGAGGAACTGATCAAATTCCTTCAAGCTGATGTGCAGGACCGATCCAACAGTTACCGGAAACAGTTAGGAGGCACACCAGTTACCTAAATCAAAGGTTTCTGCACTTTTACCACTCTCAGATATGACATATTGTATAATTTTCTTTAATAAATAAATTAGTGTAATTTTATTTCATTTGTTTACAATTCTACAGGTTTGTTCTATAACCTTGTACTTTGAGGATATGGTAGCAATATATTTGCAGAGACTAAGGTGTACTGGGAGAGTGTGATGTATTTAAAACCTGCCCTTCACACAGCATCATGATAAACTCGGTTAAGCAACACACACAGTCAGTCAGGATTCTGGACCTGGGACTTATTTTTGTGGTACATCACCTGCTTCCTGTTGATTCTATTCTAACCTCCATTATCAAGTGAAGTCAGATTTTGAGCATTGTCTCAAAACTGCTTTACAAAATTGCTAGATTCGTAGCCCCAGTGCATAAACCTGTCGTGGCAGTGGCAAAGAAAAACTACCAAAATGTGACGAGGAAGAAACCGTGGAAGGACCAAGAGCAAAAAAATGGACCCATCCTCCTTGGGAGTTTTTAAAAGTATGTAATATTTAAATTTAGACTAATGCATAGAAACATATTCAAATAGAAATTATGGGTTATATAACTACAGTGATATAAAAGATATAGTCTACAATAAAGAATATAAGTATGCTGTGGAGAATAGTTACTCCAATATAATTGGAGTCACTGCAGGTTCTGAGGCAGAGATGGGTTTGGTGGTGTGGCTTTCTCAAGCCAGGTCTGATGGTTAACCAACTCTCTGCTGGTAGCCATGCACCGTCACCCAGAGCTCATGTTATTGAAACTGTGTCTGTTACCCGCATCTGTGCTAACCGTAAATGCTCTCAAAAAGTCTGTTTTAATAACCTCATTAGTTTAAACTCAGATAGCTCCCATAGAAATAACAACTTTAGACTAAAGCTAGGATTACTTAACATTAGATCACTTAGAAACAAAGCAGTGATTGTAAATGAAATGATCACGGATAAACGCTTACACGCTCTCTGTCTCACTGAAACTTGGATTAGACCTGATGAATATTTAGCCTTAAATGAAGCCTCACCTCCTGGATACAGTCATGCTAATCGCCCTCGTCCTAATGGCCGGGGTGTAGGCGTAGCCACAATTTTTGACAAAGAGCTAGGTGTTACAACTAAATCCCATTCCAAGGCTGATTCGTTTGAAATACTGATACTTAATGTGACTGATCCATCGTTATGGAAGCCAAAACCAGACTCTTTTTAGCTTATCACTATTTACCGCCCTCCTGGTCCCTATTCAGAATTTCTTCAGGAATTTGCTAACTTTCTTTGTTGCTTAGTACTGTCAACAGATAAGGCTTTAATTGTAGGTGATTTCAATATTCACTTTGACAATGACCATCTTAGTCCATGGGTATCACTCAGAATGTGATGGGATCAACCCCCCGCTGTAATTATACTTCAGATCTAATATTAACATTTTTCAATATAGATAACCTTGATGTTTTCCCGCAAAGTGATTTGATTTCAGATCACTATCTTTTAGTATTTGAGCTATCTCTAATAAATACAATCCTGCCTCATTATCACACCAAGCGCACTATCACATCTGCTACTCCAGCTGTGTTTATTAAAAACCTACCAGACTTGAAATTTAATTCACCTACGGAGATCAATCATCTTGAGTGTGTAAATGACCAATTAGAATGTGTGCTTCGCTCAACCCTGGACACGATTGCTCCTGCTAGGGTCAAACACATTAGAGAAAAAAGGCTAGCAACATGGTATAATGACCACACCCGTACCTTAAAGCAAAGAACACGGCATCCAGAGTGCAAGTGGAGACATAGTAAATTGGAGGTGTTTAAGATTGCTTGGAGGGACAGCATGGCAGAGTACAAGCATGCCCTTTGCTAAAGCTTAAAGCTGCATATACTTCTCAGTCATAGAGAAAAATAAAGAATAATCCAAGATTTCTCTTTTAATACAGTCTCCAAATTAACCAAAAAACCCTACAGAAACAGAAAGTGATTCTCCCACTCTGTGTAATTTTAACAGTAATGATTTCATGACTTTCTTTAATGATAAGATAGAAAAGGATTAGGCATAACACTCGATGCTTCATCACATCACCAAACTATTCAGCAACCTTCCAGATGCAGCAACTAGTGAAGACATCTGTTTAATGAGCTGTACATCAAAATTAGAAATCTTTTACCCCAAATACTAATACTGAATTATCCGCACTGATCAGCTCGTCTAAGCCATCAACATGTTTATTAGATCCATTTCCTACACGTTTACTTCAAAGAAGTAATAGCTAGTATTATAGAGCCAGTGTTAGTTATTTAAATTAATCCCTTACCTTTGGTTTTTTGTGCAAAATCCTTTAAGTCTGCCGTTATCAAACCACCAATCTTGACCCTTGTGTGATATCTTAATTATAGAACCAATTTCAAATCTACCGAAATCAACCGTTTCTGTCCAAAATCTTTGAAAAGACGTCTATCAGCAGCTCTGCCAGGTCACCTTCCCAAAGGAATGAAATTTATTATGAAACATTTCAGGTCTGGCTTCAGGCCCCATCATAGTACTGAAAAACAGCATTACTTAGGGTACTAAATGGACTTGTTAATGTCCTCAGATAAGGGATGTTTTCTTCTTTTTTTGTTGTTCTGTTAGATTTAAGTTGCAGCATTTGAACACTTATAGATCATGATGTTTTACTAAACAGACTAGAAAAATACTGTAGGTATTAAGGGAGTAGCACTTTCTTGGTTTAAATCCTTACTTAACCGACCGGTACCAGTTTGTTCATATAAATAATCTAAGGGTCTAACCTCTCAAAAGTGATGTATGGCGTGCCTCAGGAGTCAGTGCTTGGCCCGCTTTTATTCTCTCTGTACATGCTGCCACTAGGCTCAGTTATTCGTAAAACATGCAATTAGTTTACAACTGCTATGCAGATGATACACAGCTGTACATATCAGCCAAACCTAATGACAACCAGCCTTACACAATCAACCAAAATTGAGGACTGTGGTAAAGGAAAATAAAAGATTGGATCTTATTTAATTTTCTCTTACTTAACTCAGATAAAACTGAGGTTCTATTAGTGGGACCCCAAGGCTGTGAGAGACAGGTTTTGGCCACATCTATCCTGAATCTAGATGGCTGTCCCAGTATTGCCCAGTCCGTCTGTAAAAAAAAAAAACTTAGGGGTCACACATTTGATTCAGATCTCTTTGAATGCACACATTAGCAGGGCATCACTAAAATTGCTTTCTTTCAATTATGTAATATTGCTAAACCTTAGAAATATCCTCTCTTTTGAATGATGCAGAGCAAAACTTGTCCATGCATTTATTACCTCAAGGTTGGATGACTGTAACGCCTTACTTACTGGATGCTCTAGTAAATCTATAAATAAACTTCAGTTTAGTTCAGAATTGCAGCTGCCCCGAGTTGCTAACTCGAACTAGAAAAATTTGATCATATCACTCCTGTTCTATTATCCACACACCCCTCCCCTTGTTTACCATTCACTTCCACTCCTTTCTTCCAAATTCCGCATTGATTACAAAATGCTTTTCCCTCATAAAACTTTATAAAGCTCTGACATGATTACCCTGGGCCCCACATTATCTGAGTGACCTCTTAGATTTCGTTACAATCCAACTCTATTTCATCCTACTTCGTTCACAGGGTGCAGGAACTTCTTTTAGTTCCTAGAATTAAAAAAGTCACAGCAGGGGGAAAGGCTTTCTCATACATTGCCCCCTAACTATAGAATAAACTTCCCACTGTCGTTCGAGACTCAGACACCCTCCAATATTTTAGGTCTAGGCTAAAGACATACCTATTTGCGCAGGCTTTTGACTAGATCTAGACCAGGATGCATGGCTTGGGTCACTGGGGCCGGAGTCTGGAGTCATGTCTGGCCTGCCTGCCTTGTCCATTAGCTGGGAGTGTCGAGTGGCCTGTCTGGCTGAACTGGGCTTCGGTCCTCGTGATCTTGACTTGTGCATCCTTGCCTTAGACTAAGGGCAGAGCTGGGGGTTCATAGTCAAAGAGTCTTATGGTGATCAGAGACGTTGGGTTGCTGTCTTCTGCCTCCCGTGGGGTTGCCAATGTCCCATGTCATCCCTCTTGGCTGTGTTACCTACCAGTTCTCTTCTTTCTAGCTATGCTGCTATAGCTAATGCTGCCGCGGTCTCATGCTACACATGGCATCAGTGATTGTTAATAGACACTGTGCTTCTAATCAATAACTAAATACATTTTCTATTTTCTCTCCAAGCTGTGTTCCGGTACCAGTTACAGCCCCACACATGATGTTTATCCGCTGCAGCTTCACTCAAGCTGCACCATCATACCCGGGCCACTTAATGCCGATGTGCATACTTCACATTTTATTTGAAGTATGACTCTATGACTTTAGTTTAATTCCTAGATTTATCATCTACGCTGCCCAAGGAGGTTGGGTCCCTTTTTGACTCTTGGTCCTCCCAAGGTTTCTTGCTCATAACACTTAGGGAGTTTTTCTTTGCCACTGTCGCCCTAGGCTTGATCAATTTGGGATTGGATGTAGATATTAGGAGATAATCTAAACTAGTAAAGTTGCTTTGAGACAATGCTCCATTGTAAAAAGTGCTATATAAATAGATTTGACTTGACTTGAACAACTCGCCAATAAAACAGAATATGTTGTCAGAGACGTTAGGACCACAGAGTCTATAAACAGAATACAGTGGCAGAGCACACAACATACAAAACATCACCAAAAGTGATGTATCTTTATCCGGAGATGGGAAAATGCAGACACAGAAGGTTTAACATCTCTTGTTTCGATATACAGCAGAACCCGCCAGGTTTAGAATGGCTCCTTTACCAGGGCGAAGGGAAAGAGTAAAGGTTTAAAAGGGTCACCTCACCCTCCAGTCCAATAGGTGGTGGAAATGCACCAATTTAGCTGTTGACTATTGACTCAAGAAGAAGAGGCACGAAGAAAAAAGCTGTTTAAACAGTAGATAATTCATTTATCTTATGTTATAGGGCTGTGAGTTATTTTATACACAAGATATTTTCCCGTGAGAAGATTTCAAGTGTTTGAAGTCCTTCAGCTTTAAAACAGGAGGTAAGAGACCTTAAAGCTGCTTAAGCCAAATTTTTAGAGCTAACATGGTCTTTATAAGTAAAGATGTTGAATTGATTCATTTATTCAAAACAGTGAACATAATAAATGTAAGCAGTATCACGGTTACAAATGTTGTAGATTACCGTCTTTCAAAAAGCAAGACATTTTAACAAACAAAACCAGTTCCTGATGATTCTGTGGTTTGCTCCCTAACTTACCAGCAAAAAATATCTAGAAGAATAATTGTTGGGTTCTGCACACCGAAAGATCTCCACCAGCATCATATCAGTCTGGTATCATTGATCATTCCAAAATATTAACTTTATTTTTCTTTAACAGTTCTTTTTGTAGAACAATTTATGCGGCTTGGGTCGTCTTGCTGTATGTGTAGCTGAGACACTTTATTATTATTATTATTATTATTATTAATTTATATTTGTTTGAATTTGGCCAGTCATAATGTGTTGTTGTTTATAATGGGAACTTCACTAAAACATTTTGATTAATTACTGGATGATATGATAACGTTAAAAGATACGAGGATGATCCGTAACAGTTTTGGGTCCTATTCCCTGTTGTAGCTGGGGCTTCAATTAGTGTAACACCTGCAGTGAGCACATGCAGCGGTTTTGCCTGATTTAATCAGAAGCATACTGGCTTCTTGTATGGGTGAGACGTGTTGAATAGCTGTTGAAATGTTTTTAAGTCTATAAAACTCGTGAATCTTGTTTACATTATATTTATAATGTAAGAATTGAAGATAAGCAATGTGTTTGAAACAGATTTTGGAGTTTTGTGTTTATTATGAGTGAATCTTTGACAATGTTTTGCTCAGTGACGTTTTCCCGATTATCGACTCGGCATTTGGAGAGCGCTTTGATTGAAACACCTGACTCTGATTTCACCTTCAGATTAACTGCTAATCGTAGATTCTCTCACAGTTTTTACCTTCACATAATTTTTTCCTCAATAAATGAATGACCAAATAAATACATTTGTCTAATTTGTTTAGTTGCGTTCTCCTTATTACATTTCCATCTCCGTCCTTTCAACCTTCATTTAGTTTTCCTAGTAAATCTGCGTCTCTGCTGCCATCTGGTGTAAAAAAAACAGCTATCCAACAGTGAGCACACGTTCATATTTATTTGTTGTTCTTATTTATCATTTCAGATTTGTTTAAAGTGTTCTAATGGAATCAGCTGAAGGCGGATTGCGTTCTTTTGGAGAGTCTCAGGTATAGAATCCTGATCACTCACAGTAATGATTTAGAACAATTTTATTTGCACTGCAACAATAATTACTTAACATCAGACTCCAGTCTTACACAGAATAGTGCTAAACCCCCAAAACAGCAAGTGAGCAGCAGTTCCTTTGGTGGAAACATCTTGGTAATGGAGGTCTGGGATCTGTTGTGGGACTGAAGTGTTTCTACCCAATATTAGTATGGTGTTTGTAATAAAGGGGGTGAGGAGTTTATTCCTTCTCGCTTTTACCTGACTTACCTAAAGGGAAATATGAGCTAGAAATCATATGTACTTGAATTGTAGATAAGATTATATATTGTATTCTATTTCTTGAAAGAAATTGTACTAAGCACTCCTAACTGTATTTTATTACTTACAGTGGGGCAAGAAAGTATTTAGTCAGCCACTGATTGTGCACGCTCTCCTACTTAGAAATATGAGCAAGGTCTGTAATTTTCATTATAGGTACACTTCAACTATGAGAGACAAATTGAGAAAAAAAATCCAGGAAATCACATAGTAGGATTTTTAAAGAATTTAATTTTAGATCATGGTGGAAAATAAGTATTTAGTCACCCACAAAAAAGCAAGATTTCTGGCTCTCTCAGACCTGTAACTTATTTTTTAAGAAGCTCTTCTGTCCTCCACTCTATTAATGGCACCTGTTTAACCTTGTTATCTGTATAAAAGACACCTGTCCACAGCCTCAAACAGTCAGACTCCAAACTCAACCATGGCCAAGACTAAAGAGCTGTTGAAAGACACCAGGAGGAAAATTGTCGACCTGCACCAGGCTGGGAAGAGTGAATCTACAATAGGCAAGCAGGTTGGTGAGAATAAATCAACTGTGGGAGCAATTATAAGACATACAAGACCATTGATAATCTCCCTCGATCTGGGGCTCCACGCAAGATCTCATCCCATGGGGTCAAAATGATCATGAGAACGGTGAGCAAACATCCCAGAACTACATGGAGGGACCTGAATGACCATGACCTGCAGAGAGCTAGACCAAAGTAACAAGGACTACCATCAGTTAACAGGCACACTACGATGAGATAGGGACTCGGATCCTGCAGTTGCCAGGCGTGCCCCACCGGCTTAAGCCAGCTACATGTCCCCCAGGCCCGTCTGAAAGTTTTTTGCCAGAGAGCATATGGATGATCCAGTAAGAGGATTGGGAGAATATCATGTGGTCAGATGAAACCAAGAGAGAACTTTTTGGTAAAAGCTCAACTCCTCGTGTTTGGAGGAAGATTATTGCTGAGTTGCATCATACCTACTGTGAAGCATGGGGGTGGAAAACATCATGCTTTGGGCTGTCTTTCTGGCAGAGGGGACAGGACGACTGATCCGTGTTAAGGGAAGATGAAAAGGGGCTATGTATCAATGAGATTTTAAATGCCAAAAAACCTACTTCCATCAGTGAGAGCATTGAAGATGGAACGTGGCTGGGTCTTCCAGCATGACAATGATCCCAAACACACCAACGAAAGAGTGGCTCCGTAAATACCATTTCAAGGTCCTGGAGTGGCCTAGCCAGTCTCCAGACCTCAACCCCATAGAAAATTTGTGGAGGCAGTTGAAAGTCCGTGATGCCCCAAAAGATCACTGCTCTAGAGGAGATCTGCATGGAGGATTGGGCCAAAATACCAGCTACAGTGTGTGCAAACCTGGTGAATACTTAGTGGAAACGTTTGACCTCTGTCATTGCCAACAAAGGTTATGTTACAAAGTATTGAGTTGAACCAAATTTATTGACCAAATTATTTATTTTCCACTATAATTTAAGTCAAGTCAGATCTATTTATATAACACTTTTTACAATGAAGCATTGTCTCAAAGCAACTTTACAAGTTTAGATTATCTTCTAATATCTGCGTCCAATCCCAAATTGAGCAACCCTAGGGCGACAGTGGCAAGGAAAAACTCCCTAAGCGTTATGATGAAGGCACCTTGGGAGGACCAAGAGTCAAAAAGGGACCCAACCTCCTTGGGCGGCGTAGATGATAAATCTAAGAACATAGTTCAAATGAAATGTGAAATATGCACATCGGCATTAAGTGGCCCGGGAGCTGATGACAGAAGCAGCTTGCGTGAAACTGCAGCAGATGAACATCATGTGTGGGGCAGGAACTGGTACTGGAACACAATTTACAATCAAATTCTTTAAAAATCTTACAATGTGATTTCCTGGATTTTTTTCTCATTTTGTCTCTCATAGTTGAAGTGTAGCTATGATGAAAATTACAGACCTCTCATCATCAAGTAGGAGAACTTGCACAATCAGTGGCTGACTAAATAAAATTTTTGCCTCACTGTATGTTGTTTAAAACAAAAAGTAAAAAGCTTTCACAAACTGAAAAACATTTTAACAGCTCGGTATTTCATCTCTAAATAAACGTTGTTGTTTGGTCATTAGCTTTGTGAGGATGTGAAAACAGAGACTTGGCCGACTTCAGATGGAGGAGCATCAGGATCTTTGAGACTTGTCACCTCTGGATTACTGATGAAGACTATAAAAGAGGAAGAACCTGATGATAAAGATTATATCTGTAAGAAAGCAGGGCCCATTTAGAGCTCAGCCTGGAGCTCAGTAACATTCTCAGTAATAATAATTCTGTCTTTATACAGCAATACCAGAGACAGTTTTCTGTTTTGTACTTTACAGGTTTCCATGTAGAGTTTTGTATTTAATTTAAAATGATTGAACTGCAGGTGGAGGAACATCAAGCTCTCTGGAACATAGCACACCTGTGGAGCAACAGAATGGAGAAATCCTGAAGAAGTGTGCAAAAGCGGAAGAACCTGATGATGTTTCCCTCTGTAAGAGAACATGGTGCATTAGAGTCCAGGAACTTACAATGTTTGAAGCCTAGAAATAAAGGAAGGGAAAATAATCAACCATAGTCTAGAACTTAAAGTATTTATCAGGATTAAAGTCCTGTTACACTTTTTGTCTTTTCTTCTTCCAGACTGTGAGGATTGCAGAACCTTCTTCATCAACAAGTGTGAGGTTCATGGTCCAGCTCTCTTCATCTCTGATAGCTCCATTCCCATGGGGGTCACAGATCGAGCCAGACAAACCGTTCCACCTGGTCTAGAGATTGGGGAGTCTGGTATTTCTGATGCAGGCCTGGGAGTGTTTAATAAGGGGGAGACGGTTCCAGTTGGTGCTCTTTTCGGACCCTACGAGGGAGATCTGGTAGATAAAGAAGAAGCCATGAACAGTCCATACTCCTGGGTGGTGAGTTATTTGTGGTGAAATTTTAAAAGTATGGCAGGTGAGTTCTTACTTCTCAGCACAAACTGGGTGGTTTGATGTTTTTTTTTGCAGATATGTAAGAGTGGGCAGTTTGAGGAATACGTAGACGCCAAAAGACAGACACATGCTAACTGGATGAGGTGGGGATTCATTTACCCATTACTTCTACTGTTCTTAATTTGATGTAGATCTCTTTAACTGGCATTCCTTTATTTTCTCTCAGGTATGTGAATTGTGCTCGTAATGATAAAGAGAATAATTTGGTAGCATTCCAGTATCGAGGAGGGATTCACTACCGCTGCTGTCGACCCATCCAATCAGGACAGGAGCTCTTGGTGTGGTATGAAGAAGAGTATGCTAAAAATGCTGGCACCACATTCAACCACCTTTGGAACAAGAAGAGCTCTTTACACGGTAAGAGTAGTGGTTTTATTTTTGGAGTTGTGAGGTAAAGTAATTAATTCAATGTAATTGGTGTTGAAGAGCACAGTGGATAATCCTACACACTTGAGATCTTAAGCCTGGTTCATGTTTCCATTGGAATGTGCGTTAGAAGCCTTAGAATGGTCAGGTGGAAATTCAGATGGGCGACTTTGAGGCAGTAGAATCCCTCATTGCATCAAACTTTCTTTTCTTCCAAATAGTCAGGACTTGTAGAGGTTCAAAACTCTTCATCCTCATAGTCCCACTGGTATTTCCTCATTTCCTATAGAGGAGCAATAAGTCTGGATATGAGTGGCAACCTTGGTGATTTTTGGTCTTTGAGAACTGTGTAGAATCTTATAATTTTGGGTCAACTTGGGCCAAATGTAATTCTGACAGTTTTATGGTTTTACGGTCATATTTTGCTGCCTCTCAGTTTTTTTTTTCTCCTTTTGTACCAGATATGACCAACGCCCTGTCCTTCTCCTGCTCATTGTGTCTGTTTTCATTCACGACTCAAATTTACCTCCATAAACACATCAGGAATTGCCACCATGAGGAATATGTGAGAATGGTGAAATCAGGAGAGATTAAATATGAGGATCTGATGCACCCAAGACGAGACTCTTCCAGAGCAGAAGAAGAAATTTATAATTGCTCCAAATGTGAAAAGAATTTTAGTCAACACAGTTATTTTAAAACGCACCGCTGCATTAACTCAGTAAAGTTGCATCACTGCTCGCAGTGTGATAAGAGTTTTACCAAACAGGCTGGTCTCAAATCGCACCAGCTCGTTCATAATGGGGAAAACCCTTTAAAAAATGGTTTTACTCAGAAGACATTACTTCAAGCCCACCGTCACGTTCATGTTGTAGATAAGCCGTATCACTGCTTGGAGTGTGGAAAGAGCTTCCGTATAATAGAATACCTTAAGCGACACCAGCTCATTCACACTGTAGAGAAGCCGTATCACTGCTCAGAGTGCGGGAAAAGCTTTAGCCGCCTAACATTTTTCCAAGCACACCAGCGCATTCACACCGGAGAGAAACCACACCACTGCTCAGACTGTGGAAAGAGCTTCCTTAGAAAGGATCGCCTTAAGCAACATCAGCGCATTCACACTGGAGACAAACCACATTACTGCTCAGACTGTGGAAAGAGTTTCCTTAAGATGGATCGCCTTAAGCAACATCAGCGCATTCACACTGGAGACAAGCCACATCACTGCTCAGACTGTGGAAAGAGCTTCCTTAGGATGGCTCACCTTAAGCAACATCAGCGCATTCACACCGGAGAGAAGCCATATCACTGCTCGCAGTGTGGGAAAAGCTTTACCCACAGAACTCAACTCCATCGACATCGTCGCATTCACGCCGGAGGCAAACAGTTTCAGTGCTCAGAGTGTGGGAAGAGCTTTAGCGAGAAACGTAGTTTCACAAGACACCAACAGATTCATGATTGAATGAATCAAATTGACTCCTCATTTGTTTCTTGTAAACTGCCACACTGAAATGTGTTCAGAACATCAAACACTGGACCTTCTCATAAAACAGATGTGCATTTACTTACCTAATGGTGCTAGAAGTAAGCCCTCTCAGGAAGAGGTGCTAAAGATGAAATCAGCATACTGTACATGTACTGCGAGTTTCTGATCCATGTTATCATGCATGACTTCCAAATATTCCAAGAGCATATTGTGATGTTACTGAATGCTTCTTTTTGTAATGAAGTGCTCCCATGAAGACTCAATGGGGTTTGGGTCAGCTGACTGTGGAGGAAAAACCATGGCAGTCATTTTATGATCATATAGTTCTTAGATTAAAATGTTTTATTTATAGTAAAATATATTTGGAAATACAGAAAATGGGCATTGGATGTGAATCATGTGCTTGCCTGATTCTTCTCACACTTACAAGTTTCACTTTCACCATCTCATAGGATTGCTACAGGAGTTCCTCAGAGATCAGTTCTTGGTCCACTCCTGTTTTCCCTGTACACTGTCTGGGCTCAATGATTAGAACCCATGGCTTCTCATAACACTGTTACGTGGATACTCCACTTCACTTTTAATTCCCTCCATCCACCTCCCAAATCTCAAAACTTGCATCTGACTGCCATTCTGATGCCTCTTCCTGGATGGCAAAACCAGCAAATAACTCCACAACACTGGATCTCTCAACCATCACTGTTCATCTGGTACACACTGCAGAAAGTCTGGGTGTAGTTCTCCACAACTATTTTACTTACATCAGTGTTTCCCAACCAGTGTCCTGTGAGAAGTTATCAGGTGTGCCATGGAAGATTATCCAATTTCACCTGATTGGTGCCCTAAATGAGTGGCCTGTAGTGCAAGGCAGAACAACTACATTCTCTTCCACTAGAGGGCAGTAAGATATCAGCTTTGTGTTCAACTAAATAGGCAGAGGTTTCATACTGAGTAAATTGAGACTATACTGTATTTTATTTCAATAAATATACTTTTTGTGACATCTTTGTTTGGTGGTGTGCCTTCTGATTTTTCTGATGTTAAATATGTGCCGTGGCTTAAAAAGATTGGGAAACACTTACTTGCGTTATACAGCCTTGGTTAACGGAACAGAGAGAGAAAGTCCTGGTTTGATGGCTCGACCCGCTATCCAATCCAGTAGGTGGCAATAAATACCTGTTAGATGGGTGACACAAGAAGCAAAACAAAGCAGCAGCTACAGTGGGTATGTTTATTTTATATCCTGTATATTATTAGTGGAGCTGATGGAGTTACAATGAAATATGTTTTACTGTTTGAGGATTTCAGGTGTTTTAACTTCATTCAGCTTTAAAACACGAGGTAAGTGACACTAAAGCTGCTAAAGCCAAATGATTACAGCGCTAACGTAATCCTTATAAGTAAAATATTGATAGGTTAGCGGTTAGGGTACTGGACTATGGACCAGAGCATCCAGAATTCAAATCCCACTTCTGCCTGGCCTTTCACAGCACTAGGACTTCCTGCAATGTCCTTTGTTTATATTCAGGTATTTGAAAATGGTATCCTAGGTGCTACAGGTGGATGATCGTGTTTTTAGGGATTCTGTTTAGTTGAGAGGTTACATGGTTGAGAGATCATTATTTATGAAACTGTGTAGTTGAGTGTTACCTTAATTGTTAACCTTACTTTGCTAGCAAAGAAATTGTAAAAATATATATTTTCCTTCTAAATTTTTTATTTTTTTTCATTAGCTTGTGAGAATATGAAAATGGCGACTTAGATGATTTTAAAGAAAGGAACATCAGGCTCTTTGGGACATACTGGGTTGTTGCAACCTATAAAAGATGAAGATCCTGAAAATAGCAGAAAAATAGCATTCAGTTTGGAGCTCATTAACACCCTCAATAATAACCTTCTTTCACTCTTTTAAAGTTTTGTACTTCACGTTTACTTGTGGAGTTTGTGTTTAATTTAAAATGATTGAACTGCAGGTGGAGGAACATCAAGCTCTCTGGAACATATCACATCTGTGGACCAACAGAATGGAGAAATCCTGAAGAAGCCTGTAAAAGAGGAAGAACCTGATGATGTTTCCCCACGTTTTGTCTTTTTTTTTCTTCTAGACTGTGAGGAGTGCAGAACCTTCTTCTTCAACAAGTGTGAGGTTCATGGTCCAGCTCTCTTCATCTCTGATGTTCCCATGGGAGTCACAGATCGAGCCAGAGAAACCCTTCCACCTGGTCTAGAGATTGGGGAGTCTGGTATTTCTGATGCAGGTCTGGGAGTGTTTAATAAGGGGCAGACAGTTCCAGTTGGTGTTCACTTCGGACCCTACGGGGGAGATCTGGTAGATAAAGAGGAAGCCATGTCGATACTCCTGGGTGGTGAGAAAATACTTACATTAAACTTGTTACATAATGTGGACAGTGGAAAAAATATGGGCAGTGTGAGGAATATATAAATGGCAAACGAGAGACACATGCTAACTGGATGAGGTAAGGACTTTACCTTTTCCTTTGTATTGGTTCTCTAGTGCTCTGTTCTATTTTTGATGGAAAACCATTGGCTTGATCTGTATTCCATTCTATATCTTTAATTTTTTCCATTTCTTTATTTTCTATCAGGTATGTGAATTGTGCTTGTAATGATGAAGAGAATAATTTGGTAGCATTCCAGTATCGAGAAGGGATTCCCTACCGCTGCTGTGAGCTCTTGATGTGGTATGAAGAAGCGTATGCTAAAGACCACATTCAACCACCTTTGAAACAAAAATAGTTCTTTAAACTCCTCTACTAGACCAGAAAAAAATGAAAGTTACCAGTGCTTGGAATGTGGGAGGAATTTTCGCCAACGCACTTACCTCAATACACACCAGTGCATTCGGTCTGAAGCGAAACTCCATCAGTGCTCACAGCGGGTTCACACTGGAGAGAAAATGTTTCAGTGTTCACTGTTTGGAAAGAACTTCAGTAAAAGAAGTAATCTCAAACAACACCAGATCGTTCACACCGGAAATAAACAGTTTCATTGTTCACTGTGTGGAAAGAACTTCAGTAAGAGAAGTAATGTCAAAGAACACCAGGCCGTTCACACCGGAGAGAAGTCTTATCACTGCTCACAGAGTGGGAACAGTTTCACTCAGAAAAGCAGTCTCAAAAAACACCAGGCTACTCAAACAGGAGAGACACTGTATCAGTGTTCAGAGTGTGGAAAGAGTTTTACCCGAAAAGCTCATCTCCATCAACACCAGCACCTTCACCCCCCAGAGAAACTACTCGTGTTGAGAGTGTGGGAAGGGTTTTACCCATAAAGGCCATCTCTATTAACACCAGCGCATTCACACAAGAGAAAACAATGCAGCAAGTATGTTACCCAACAGCATTGTCTCCAAATACACCAGCGCGTTCACACCGAAAAAACCTTTGCTCAGACTACTTCTCTACAGCATCACCAGCAGAGTCAAAGCTGCAAGAAGCTGTTTCCCTGTAGGGCTGCAACAACGAATCGATAAAATCGATAATAATCGATTATTAAAAGCGTTGACAACAAATTTCATTATCGATTCGTTGTGTCACATGATTTGTTTGTCCCCCGCCTTATCATATCCGCATATGTTGCTTGCGGCACTTCACGCCGGAAAAAAACAACACAAGCGATTGAACGGAGCGAGGCGGAGCCGGCGCAGAGGCGGAATCTTCAAAATAAGTTAGCGTTAAGAATTAAATAAATTATGACCGACGCAGAGAAGAAAGTTCAGCTTAAGTCCTCAAAAGTGTAGGAACATGTGTAACATGCAAACTTTGCAAAAGTGATCTGACCGGTGCTGATACAGCCCTCGAAACGAAACGAAAACATTAGTGATGGGAATTTCGGCTCTTTTCAGAGAGCCGGTTCTGTTGGCTCGGCTCACTAAAAAGAGCCGGCTCTTTCGGCTCCCAAGTGGCTCTTTAGATTTTCCAATATCCAATGTCTATTATTATTAATATGTTTTTTATTTATATACTCAATGGAACACAGTAAAATAAAATACAAAAATGAAGGACCCATCTCAATTACAAGAGTCCAATCTGCTCTCAGGTCTCTGATTATGTGGTAATATTTGAAAAATTTGCAACTATATACAGGGAAACAAGACATCATCACTCAACAAATCTTAAATAAAAATGTGCAAAAAAGAAAAAGCAACATCCAGGGTACAATTTTAATAAAGATTGGCATTTAAAAAAAAAAAAACCAAGGATGATCTCATCTTGAGGGGTTGACCCTGCACCCTCCTTTCTGTTATGATCTGACCTGTTTTAGAAAGATTCTCTGAGGGGATTTTATATATATATACACACACACACATATACATCACATACATACATACATATATTTTCAATAGTATATATAATTCATATGTATTAAAATGTGTGTGTATGTGTGTGTGTATGTGTAAATATATATATACATATCTATATTATATATATATATATATATATATATATATATATATATATATATATATATATATGTATATAAAATGTATGTGTATGTGTGTGTATATATATATATATATATATTTATTTATATTAGATTAATTAGATTAGATTCAACTTTATTGTCTTCTTTCTTGTCATTACACGTGTACGAGTACAATGCAACGACATGTAGTTTAGCATCTAACAAGAAGTGCAATAAGTAGCAATGTGTCAGAATGTACAATAAATAAAAAAATATATAAACTGGCTCACAATCAGGAACCGGGTCCTGTCGTTCATCTCAAAGAGCGACACATCACTAGAAAACATGTTGCAGTCACCGATGAGGATGAAGGGAGCTCAGCAACAGCGCAAGTCACCACGATATCCCTAGTTTGTTCCGTTTTGAAGTGAGGAAATGTAACGGCGCACTCGTACTATGCGAACGGGAATAGCAGGTTGATGCTGGTTAGCTGGATAATGACAGTTATGGAGTTAAGAGACAGATATCCTATATTGGCCAGGCTAGTCAAGTCCTATTTATGCATCCCTGCTACTTCAACACTGTCTGAGCGTTTATTTTCTGCGGCAGGAAATATAGTCTCTAAAAAGAGAGCCAGCTTTAGCCAGGAGCATGTTGACATGATAACATTTTTGGCTTGCAATGCAAAGTTCCTAAAGAAAGGGAGTGAATGAGTTGTATGTAATGTTCATTTATTGTAAGCACTTATTTGCTCTGTTATTTAATGTTATATTTCTGAATAAAGACATGGAAAGGTGTTTTTTTTTGTTTTGTTTTTTTTTAAACCCGATTCATCGATTAATCGAAAAAATTATCGATTATTAAAATAATCGTTAGTTGCAGCCCTATTTCACTGCTCGATAAGCTCAAAGACTTTTACTCACAGAGTCACCTCCATCACCTGGCCATTCACACTGCAGCTAAGCAGTTTTATTGTTCAAAGTCAAGAAGGAGCTTCAGTAGTAGAACTAATCTCAAAAAACACCAGCTCATTAACACAGGGCAGAAACCGTATCGGTGTTCACAGTGTGGGAAAAGCTTTACTCAGAGAAGCAATCTGACACGACAATAGACCATTCATAATGCACTGAAACCATACCAGTGCGTACGTCTAAAACACACAAGCGCACTAACTCAGAACTGTCAACACAGACGCATGAATCAGGATTAGAGGGTAAGAGGATGTTTAAAAACATAGAAATCTTATTTGAAGCTCATGATACTTGGATATGATAATATTATTATCATCGATAACAAAGGCTTGTTGGTTCTGAGGCTAATATCTGCTGTTTATCCATATGATTGGTTAAGGTTTGAATCAGTTGCAGTTGTAGATTCAAAAGGTAATGGATAATACCTGGTAATGGATAATATAATGGTAGTGCATTTGTCCCCCCCCTCTCCATTGGTGCCCTGGCTCCTGCTCCTGAAACGCGCTCTGGCATGCTTTCGTCATCAGTATACATGCTCACACAGCACAGCACACTTCATGGTTGTACATATGTCATCCGGTCAAGACATACTTTTGAGCTTCTCGTGCTACCAGACGGTCACACAGCACAGCGGACTTTATCCTTGGACTTACTATGTGGCTTTTTAAGGGTGTTTCACTTTGACATACAGCTCTGGTACGCTTTAGCAGCAGTGATAGAGCGTTGTCAGGTTCACTCCAAGATACCAATTTCACATTCACGTGATGCTTGATTTGCAAGTTGCGAAAGTCTTATGAACCCACTTTCTTTTCTCTGGGTATTATTCTTCTCGTGTCTTCTCCATACGCCCTCAACGAGAGTTTACTTTTGAATGAATGAAAAAATATATTTGAATTATTAGACCTGTCGATAGTAAACATGCGTTGATGATGTAAACACCGCCACCAGCCAAGCAGAGAGCATAGCAGCATGCATGCGCTCAGCCTCGCGGAAAGCGACACACAACACGCTTATGCACGTCTAATGCATTGATTATGCACCGCACTGATTTCAGCTTGTTGTACTGCATGTGTAAGAGGGGCTCACACAGCACAGTGGACTAAATGCTAAATGCCTTTTAATAAGGTGCACTGATTATGCAGCTCACTGTGAAACAGCTTCTCGTGCT
>JAJAGP010001543.1:172828-180914 GCA_025084515.1 Ancistrus triradiatus | reverse complement strand
TGTGTGTGTGTGTGTGTGTGTGTGTGTGTGTGTGTGTGTGTGTGTGTGTGTGTATATATATATATATATATAACTCAATATTTTAATTGTGTATATGCACATGTGTATATATGTCTATATGTGTTGTGTACATTTTTGTATCTTCATTATTCTTTGGTTTTCCTCTATTTATGTGTGTATATGTATATATGAGCGTATGTGTATGTCTCACGTCTCTACACCCTTGTCATTCTTGCACATCGGAGACTGGGGAAACGCAATTTCGTTCAGATGGACACTCCCTGCTGTATAGTCTGAATGACAATAAAGTTCATTTTAACTTTGACTTTGATTTTATCATTAAGATTATTAAAAATAATTATTATTTTCATTATGAATCATGTTCTAACGATACGTGTTCAGTGTCCGGCGTTTAAAACCGGAAGTTAGTCTGCCGGTATACGAGAACCCGGAAGACAACCGTGCATAGAGCCTAATACGTAGCGCATTACCACCGCGAACTGGGCTGGAGCATGTGCTCACTAGTATCAATTACTTCCGCATTCTCCTTAGTGCTGCTCTAGCGTTTCCGGTTTTCCCCACTACACTTGCAATGAACCACCAAAATGCCATTAACTGGTCATAGCTTGGGAATATGTTGGCGAATGTATTACATTAACAGCAAATTGGTTATCAAATTGTCGTTGTATTGCATCTGTCGTGATGTTTACTACAGTCATACCCCGAAATTCACAGGAGTTATGTTCTTAGACCTTCTGGGAATTTGGACGGACAACTAACAAATGCCTATAAATACCTATCTTCATATGTTAAACCCTAAATATGTCCCCAAAACACTTCAAGTTCATTTTAAAATTGATTGGGATACAGTAGAGTCAGCGGTAGTCCTTATAAACGTAAATACTAATGCAAATGGTCGTTATGTTTGCATTTTATATTAACATTTCAAATATGATAATATATGCAGTATAATTAGATACAGTAAGTAGAACATTAGGTTTACAGTGTATTAGAAATTATATACAGGTAGTAGTCTCGATCAGCTGTTGTTGGAAACGTAAACAATGCAAATGGTGCATGAACCCTGGATTTCATAATATGATAGTAATATAATATGATAATAATACATGTAGTATTATTGGATACAGTAAAGAAAACATTATTTTATGAAATCATCTCTATTTATTATTCTTAACAAATTAACGCTAAAAATTATATATATAACTATAAAAATAAAATATAAAAAATATATATCTGCTGGACCCGTGAATTTTAAGTGTTAGGAAAAAATACATGAATTCGTGAAGCAGATTCAGAAGCGTGAATTTTCGGGGAATTACTGTACAAGTTACCTGGTGTAAAATCGAATATCTTCGTCGGAGCCAGCAAAACGATTCATTAGTCCAAAACTCAGCTGGATGCGTAGTTCCTGTAGCTGATTTCTGAGCTTAATGGGGCAGATCTTCATTTTCCACGCAAGTCATATCCAAAGATGACGGCTCAGGGACAGCACAGTAATCATTATCCATTGTAAGATCTGTTGATGGATCTTCCAGTAAGGCGGGTTCAGCCAGTCTATACTTTCCCTCACACTACGCTTGAGTCTCTGTCTGAGTCCTTTAACCGTTCCACCCAAAAAGCAGTAGCACTGCACATTTTGCTAGTCTTCTCCGACCTTCTAGTGTTTTTGGTTCAACCAAGTGGTCTGGTATGAAATGTCTGCTACAAACCTTCGTATGCGAAGAAATGATAAAGTGGTCCCGACAGATGTTTATTAACCACTGTCTCCTGAGGTCACTCTGGGCTAGAAAGCTATGGAAACTTAAACACAGAACAAAGAGTGACACAACAGTGCTCTGAATATTTCTTCTGAAACTGTTCTGTCTTAAAAAAAACCTTATGACTTACACTCATTTTGATTTGCGCTAGCAAAAAAAAATTTAGAGAACGCTGGTGAATGGTAAACAATGCGCCCAACGTACGAGAACGTACGGAATTGTTACTATTTGAAAACGGAAGTGCGTCACAGCGATGAATGCAAGTAGTCCATAACAATAATAAGTGATACTATCTAACTGTCACGGATCGCCCTGAACTTGGGCTTGCTAGGCCCCTCCTCG
The DNA here is from genome assembly GCA_025084515.1 of Ancistrus triradiatus. Classification (NCBI taxonomy): domain Eukaryota; kingdom Metazoa; phylum Chordata; class Actinopteri; order Siluriformes; family Loricariidae; genus Ancistrus; species Ancistrus triradiatus. Next base: position 178,794 of record JAJAGP010001543.1, on the reverse strand, counting down.
CCGCCAGGAGGCGGCTCGGACAAAGACATTTGCAGTGCGCCACTGGACTGTGGAGCACCCAAAGGAGAAGCCAGACCCCTGAATAAGATTATTTTCAGGTGTGGGACATGGTACTTAGGCAGGGCACTAGCTCTCTTCATCATGCATTGTTTTGGGGAAGTTCCCTTTTGACTGTTGCGGCAGTTTTGCGGCTTTCTGCTGCTTTCGTGTGTTCTTCGTGCTTCTTTCCATGACGCATTTTAGCACCCTCCAACGGTGAGTCCGCTTTCATGTCTGGTCTTGCGGTAGCCTTAGGGAGTCTGTTACTTGCGTTTCTGTTTATGTTTAGCGGTAAAGCCCGCGTATGTTTGTGTTCGCACTTTGAGATTAAGCCAGCTTTATTAGTCCTTTGCGGTAGGCCAGTTGGAATTTATGTTCTGGTTTGGGTATCGCGGTGAAATCCGCTTTAGCAGTGTGTTGTGGTGAGGCCCGTTTATGTGTCCGTGTTGCTCTTAAGCCCGCTGTATTTGTGTTTAATAAAATCAATATGGTTATAACGATTGAACCTGCGTTACTTGAACTTACTTGAACCTTTACTTGAACAATTTATATCTATATATATATATCTAAGATGTCTAAGTGTATCACATGAGAATCAAAATTCCTCAAAGTTACATGTTTAGTTGCAGGAGTTCAGTCACTAGGTTCCGATTGTCGAGAGCACCTTGAATCTGCAAACTATAACACAATTAAGGCATTCTAAACTACAGCACATACATTTGCTATTTCTTAGACAAATAATGATATCATTAATACCAGATGTAGGATACGATACATTCTTGATAACAACTTGCATTCCTAGTCCTCTATAAGTGTGAATAAGTATTAATCACTAGCCAATCGATGCAAGAAGCTCTGTAGAAATTACACTAATAATTTCCTAACTACGACACAAAGTTTGACCATATTGAGTATGAAATGGTCATTACACTAAAGACATTAAACAAATATACATGAAAATATGTGAGGAGTCAGGGACATGTGTATATATGTATATGAATGAAAAACCCTGGTCAAAGTACTTATAACAAAGAGGCAGGGTGTGTGTGGGTGGGTGGGTGGGTGGGTGGGTGGGTGGGGGGGGGGGGGGGGGGGGGGGGGGGGGGGGGGGGGGGGGGGGGGGGGGGGGGGGGGGGGGGGGGGGGGGGGGGGGGGGGTGTGGGGGGGTGGGGGGGGGGTGGGTGGGGGGGTGGGTGTGTGGGTGGGTTGGGGGGGTTTGTGTGGGTGTGTCGGGTGGGTGTCGTGGGTGTGTGTGTTTCGGGTGGGTGTGTTTGTGTCGGGTGGGTGGGTGGGTGTTGGGTGTTTGGACTCGCTGCAAAGCAGTTCTCAGGTGTTTTCTTGCTGAATGGTCCATGCAGAGGTACTCTAGTCCCAACAAAAGTTAATACTGATATTAAGAATATATCTCTTAAAAAGACTGAGGTCCTTGGGTCGTATTTTGTCCAGAGGTGTCATTCTGACTCCAGTTGGTCTGTATACCGGCACATTTGTGTGTCATAAAAGTGAAAAGTGGGAAGGCATCTTTGTTTTTCTTCCAAAAGTCAGGCCAGACCTGTCCTAGAGTGGAGGGAGTCTGGGGTAGAGAGTGTCAGAAATTCTTTTAAAACTAACTCATTGGCTTAGTTTACGATGGTAAGATGCAGGGGTTATCGACAACTGGGTCAGGTCCCAAATTTCTTCTGTTGGTTTGAATATTGGCATTAATCTATGAAGGGTCTGTCCATGTGGTGGTCCTTTCCACATTCCAGTGTCAGTAATGTTTGTGACTTGGTGGAGAGAGATAGAAAAACAAAAACCATAGTTCAAGTGGTCAATCCAGCTATTGAGGCTACATCATCCCCCACTGGACGAAGTTTGTGTTCCAGCAGAACTTCGGCCACCTTCAGGCGATGATAGCTGTGGATGACAAGTGATAAGCAAGCAATACCCCTTTATTTACATAATATGGGTCCCTCCAGTGGTTCTACAAAGAGTGTGGTGTGAGTGTTGCGCCTAGATTCGACATAGTGGGGAGTGGAATTTAGCAACACGTATAAGGTTATTCTTGGAGCTCTATAAGGACAGATTCAAAACCCTCTTCAGTGTTTCCCTGAGTGTTAGTGGGGTCATCCCTGTCTGTTTTCCTACGATTAAGCAGTCTGACCATCCTATCTGAGCATGCATTTATCTTGCTCTGCAACCCTCGGGTGCGTCTGATGTACAGGTATGCAGCTCTGGGGTATTTGCTGGGGTATTGACCAACCAACGACTCCTGACAGTTTTGGCTTGAGTTGCGATTATTTGATATTTGATTGATTTGAGTGCAGCAGTAATCGAGCACCGATTTCTTTGGTAAGTGTGCACATACGTAAATTTGGGGCTATCACCATGGTAGGCCACGACAGGTGCTGTTTGTAATTTAACATATGTTTCATCTTGCCAGAAACCAACATTCACCACATCTTTTAACCTAAAAGACTGAGCTCACTTGATAATGTGTACATGGAAGAAGATGAAAGGGATGACATCAGGGCCCCATTTAATTTTATATTCAGAAATAAAATTGATATGGATCTCTTCCTGGTAGAATTGGTTGATACAAGAAAACTGTCTGTATTTGCAGTTTTGTTGGTTTAAAGTTCTTTCATAATATTTCTTGTAAATAGTTGTTATTATTGTCTAAATGAAATGTTATTTTATACTTTTATGTTTTCTGTCCTGACAATTAGTAATTATACACATTTCATATATAGTCATTCATATCTAGATGCATGTAAAATATTTATGTAAAGGAACCCATAATGGGTATGTAAAATTTTTACATACTTTGCTCTTGTTACATATTTATGCCTGTAAAGTAACTGATATACTCTATGAACCTATGCACAAATTTCATCACTCCAAACAAACACACAAGACCTATACAGTTAATAGCCAGTCTCTCATTAACTGAAGTAATGGGGCAGGGCATCAAAATGATGTGATAAAGTTCCTCTAACACTACAGTATGACACAGATAAAGTCTATAGTCTATCAATAAATCATTTGCTTACACTAATTATTTAACTGTTAAATCTAATAAAGCAAGCAATGTTGATCTGATATGATGGCTATGGTTAATTTAATTAAAATTATAGAAACTTGTTTTCTTTCCAGAAACTCAGAAACAGATTTTATAGAGTCTGGCTGCAGACCTCCAGTGTGAGGCTCATGCAACCAATAAGGATTTTATCCTTATTCGGATTACTGGTCTGAACTCTTTAATAGGGTCAGACTGCAGACCTCCAGGGTGAGGCTTGTGCAACCAATAATTATTTTATCCTGATTCGAATTACTGGTTTTACAGAGAATCCAGTCTAAGGAGGACTGTATGGCCTACTGCGCTGAGGGCAAGTCAGGTGAGGTACCTGAGGGTTATTTATAGTGCGTAGAGGAAATGAGGCACAGGTGGGTAATCAGTAAGGAGGTAACGAGGTGAGAATGGAGTACTTCCCTGAACATTCCGGAGATCTCTCGCAGACAGCCAAACCCGATCTCCCGGGCGATAGACCGGAGCAGATAGGCGGTGCCGATCAGAGTGCTTCTGGTAGCGACGAATAGCCCGGTCGATGCGTTGATGGACCTGGCACCATACCTCTTCGCTGCGGCGAAACCAGTCGTCGACGGCCGGGGCGTCAGAAGTGGTGGAGTCCCATGGGACGAAGGGTGGTTGGTATCCCAAGACACACTGGAAAGGTGTAAGGCCCGTGGAAGAGTGGCGAAGGGAATTCTGTGCGATCTCGGCCCAAGGGAGAAACCGGCTCCAGTCACGTGGGTTGTGAAGACAGTACAAGCGCAGGAATTTCTTCAGCTCTTGGTTGGATCGCTCACATTGGGCGTTAGACTCGGGGTGGTAACCAGAGGAGAGACTTACAGAAACACCCAGCTTGTCCATGAATGCTCGCCAAATCGCGGAGGTGAATTGGGGACCCCGGTCCGAGACGATATCCTCCGGGATGCCAAAGAGGCGGAAAACGTACTCGAAGAGGCGCTCAGCAGTGTGGAGAGCGGAAGGGATTTTGTCCAGCGGAATGAACCGCACCGCCCGGGAGAAACGGTCAATCACAGAGAGGATGGTGGTGCATCCGTCCGAGAGCGGGAGGTCCGTGACGAAATCCACCGCGATGTGGGACCAGGGTCGTTGCGGGATGGGCAAGGGATGGAGCCAACCAGAAGGGAGAGTGCGTGGTGTTTTGCACTGAGCGCAAACACTGCAGGAAGCCACGAAACGATGGACGTCCTTACGCATGTTCTTCCACCAATAACGCGCAGCCAGGAGTTGATGGGTGCGGGTCTCCCCGGAGTGACCAGAGCAGAGAGAGACATGGGCCCAGGCAATGAGTCTGTCATGGAGATCAGGTGGGACAAACTTCCTACCAGTCGGGCACTCCCGGGGGATGTGCGTCCGGGAAAGGTTGGCATCCAAGTCACGCTCGAAGTCCCATTGAACGGCGCCGAGCACGCATGAGGCCGGGAGGATAGGCACGGGTTCCTCCGGAGCGGCTGAGGCGGGGTCGAAACTGCGCGAAAGCACATCTGCCTTGGCATTCTTTGAGCCGGGTCGATAGGTGATGGTAAACGAAAAACGAGCAAAGAACAGGGACCAGCGAGCTTGATGGGCGTTCAGGCATTTGGCAGAGCGTAGGTATTCCAGGTTCTTGTGGTCCGTGAGAACTGAGAAGGGGTGTTTGGAACCCTCAAGCCAATGTCTCCACTCCTCCAGTGCCAGTTTGATGGCCAATAGTTCACGGTCCCCGACGTCGTAGTTTCGCTCGGCAGATTTGAGTTTGTGAGAGAAAAAGGCAATAGGGTGAAGTTTCGGAGGGTCTCCCAGGCGTTGCGAGAGGACGGCCCCAACCCCCACCGAAGACGCGTCGCCTCCAGAATAAAGGGGCGTTCTGGATCTGGGTGCCCCAACGCGTGCCCAGTGAGTATCAGGATCTGGCACCTGTTTTCGGAGAAGGCACCCCGGCGCGGTTCCCTTGAGTGAATGCGGACTTGAGAGCGGTGACAGCTTGCTCAGCCTCCTGGGACCAACTAAGAGTACGGGGACTGCCCCGCAGGAGCGAGGTGAGAGGGGCCACCATCCGACTGAAGTTCTGAATGAATCGCCGGTAAAAGTTTGCGAACCCAACGAAGCATTGGAGCTCCTTGATCGTCTTGGGCGTGGGCCACGAGAGAACAGCAGAGACCTTGGCGTTGTCCAAAGCAACACCGGAGGGAGAAATGATGTAGCCCAGATAGTGGATGGATTGCGTGTGAAACTCGCACTTCTTTGCCTTTACCCGAAGATGATGCGAGTGGAGCCTCTCCAGGACCAGGCGGACGTGGGCAGTGTGCGTATCGAAGTCCGGCGAAAAGATCAGTATGTCGTCTAAGTAGACTATCACGAAGCGTCCCAGCATATCTCGGAGGATGTCGTTTATGAAAGCATGGAAGACCGACGGGGCGTTGGCCAGGCCAAAAGGCATCACTAAATACTTGTAGTGACCCGAGCTGGTGCTGAAAGCGGTCTTCCACTCATCCCCCTCCTTCATGCGAATCAGGTCATATGCGTTACGGAGGTCTACTTTGGTGAACCAGTGAGCGGTGCGGAGTAGTTCGAGAGCCGCTGGCACCAGGGGGAGCGGTAATCAATGGTTGGACGCAGCCCCGAGTCTTTTTTGGGGACGAAGAAGAATCCCGCGGAGACTGGCGAGGTGGATGGGCGGATGAAACCGAGACTCAGATACTCCGTGATGTAGTCCTGCATGGCTTTCTCTTCAGCCGTCGAGAGATGATATAAACAGGCTTTAGGCAGCGGAGCGTCGGGTAATAGATCTATGGCGCAGTCGTAGGATCTGTGAGGAGGGAGCCGCGCCAGGGTGCCTTCTCTGAAAACAGGTGCCAGATCCTGATACTCACTGGGC